>JAAAKL020009232.1:0-15253 GCA_010016065.2 Carybdea cf. marsupialis auct. non (Linnaeus, 1758)
CCCGGTGGTGACATTTTCACTTTTCACTAGTGTCTCTTCTAACTTGCTATCTTCAAATCCTCTCTTCTATATATGAATAATAAATTACTTCGTCAGGTACAGTAGCATTACAAAAATGACATGTAATGTTTTTGTGACGTCTTGCAACCTCATATTGTCCATTTGCTCAAAACAGAAAACTATTAAGACACTGAATACCTTCCATTATATGAATCCAACTTTTGTAACAAACTGCAGCAGCAAACTATAAGCAACAATTATGTAATTTAAAAACAGCGTTCTTTAAAAATTATAGTCTCTCCCGATATTCAAATAATAATAATAATAATAATCACTCCTATTTTGAAAGACATTCTAAACTGAGATTATATTTATTGGAAAATTTGCACAAGTTATAAACTTGAACCAAGACATTACAAATAGAACAGGAATGCTGCAATCCAATACACCACTTATTAACAATATATTCACTTTTCGCCGGTCGAAATAAACAGGCATTTGCTTTGTCCACGGTGGATGGCTTGAGTTGCATACATATTTTGTAACCGTGTTTTAATGAATGATACTTTACGTTTAAGTATGCTACAAATAATAGTCATTTGCCACTACGAATGGTCAAGTGGGAACCTCTCATTGATTTCTAGAGCACAAACGACGTGTTAAGTACTCCAGTAAATACCAGCAAATAATGTCATGTTGATTGTGTGTGATTGTTCTTTTTGACGAGATCTTTCTTATCCTACAGATATGTTCAGCTCCACCCACTCTAGGTGGGTATTGCAGCCAGCCCATAAAGCCAAAGAAACCAGGGGGAAGCCAAAAATCCGAAGATGAATAGAATTTCGGTGAGTTTCCAAATTCGTGACTAAAACAACATGAAGCATGTGTATGAAAAGTGGCGTAGCTATATGTCAGAAAGATTTGATAAAATATTTCATTTAAATTTTCATAAACATCAATCTATTTATTATCTAACAAGTATCATGATATTAAGTTCTCACTGTTTTTATCGTTTTTCTGAGAACAAAGCTTCCATAGATAATAGCCAGATGAGTGAGTCAGTGCCAAAATTCCACCATGGGTTTTATCCTGTCTTCCCCCAGATGGCATGACCCTCAATTGTTTCTGGTAACGAATCTACTGGCAAGGGAGTTATGCGCATGCCTAAATTCGCAAATTTCGGGGCCCGACTCCTGCCATTTTTCGCCAGCAGGACCTGGATGTTTCTGGTTGTATAGGACGTTTGAGTGTGCAAATTTTGTTCCAGTTTTTAACAGGTATTACTAGTTTTTACCAGTTTTTACTGAAGGTGGTTGTCCTCTTATCAAATTTACAGTAAAATCTTTAAAATCACGTTTTGGGTGGTTGAAGGAGACATCCGGTGGATTATGGGAGAGAATGATTCATCCGTACTGTTTTTCTATTTCGTAAACTTAGGGCAGGACCCACTATTTTAACCTGGCTACTCCACTGTGTATGAAACCATATTGATGCTTTTATTTCAGATATTACGTATATAAATATATGAACTAGAGTACGCAGATGTTTAGTTTATTACACAAGTATGATTCTCTTGTTATCCTCCATTTTCTACTTACATTACTTAATGTTTACCCTGAACCTAACGCAATTATTATTGATTTATTTCCTATTGTTCTGACTATCAGATTGCGATGCCGAAAGACAACACTGCGGTGAAGGAGCTTCTATACACGGATGACGAAGTGGACAAGAGACATCGCTCTCCCATATTAAAAATGAGCGATTTACTTCTTCACAAAGTTACTGCGGAAAAAAGGAAACAGACTCAGTGGGGTGTATTTGCAATGGTTCAACATGTGTCAATACTACATTTTTTTATTGTGAGTTAATAGTACTAACTAATGGCTCTTTTCATTTTCTGGCAAGCAATAATGATAGATCGTACAATATTCCATCCTAACCCTTCAGCAATATCTACTTGTTACCATGTGTTTAGAATGCGTTTGTACATATAAGATGTAGAAACATTTCAAAGCATTATTTTGCCTAATCCCATTGGAATACTGATTGTAAACCAGATCCATATTAAAATCCTGAACGTTAACAAGGTATTTCAAGGTGTTAACAAGGACGTGCCTCTCCAGAAATAATGTCACGCGTAGAATTTTTAAATAGAAGAATGTGTCATGTATACGAAGACATCTCGATAGTTAATTTTTTTGATACTAGCGAATCGACTTGACCTAGAGTCGTGCAGGGGACCATCTATTATTAGGGTGCTTAAGTCATCAACCTACGCCCGACGTATATCAATGTCTCATTCTATCATCGGTTATCAAGCATCAGATGAATGTTCTGCACAATTAACCTCCATGGTTTATAAAAATTATGAGTAGTGTGAAGCCAAGCACGAGAATATCTACCACTAAAACACAAAGCTTCCGCATCTCAATGTCGAGTCCAGGAATTCAGCTAGGCCTATGGATAAAACACTTAACGGCATCGTTGTCTGGTATGTTCAAACATTTGCCTAGTTTATCACTTGACAAAGAAATAATCGAATAAAATCATCCGTATACTTATTTGCAGTGTTTGGGGAAAATATTTTGAATAGTAGTTTGCTTATGGATTGGCGACCGAAAATAAAAAAATGACCGCAATGACAAAACCAAGCCTATTTCAGTATCAACTCATCGCCATTTCTAACTACCAAAATATAACTATCATCGAGAAAAGAAGATTTGAAAAATTTATTACAACTATCTATAGGCCTCTGATAGATTGATGAGTCAGATGGCGGTCCTTCGATGGTCAAGTCATACGGCGCAAAGGGGCGGGCTGTGAAGAGCGGGGCGTCGAATTCCACCGTTGGAGGATTGGAAGCCAAGGTACTGACGAAAAAAAAGAATATTTTATCATAGCGGGTCACCTAAAATTTTGGACTATGAAATAGACAACTTTCCCTAACTCCCGTTCCAATTTATGGTCAAGCTTGACAGAGAGAATTTTTGAGGCTTGCATGACAGACCTCCTTGCTGCTAAGTGGAGAGGGCTACAAAACAAATAATACCAGGAAAGGACATCACTTTCACGTGACAAGTGTCTTCTATTTGTAGCATTGTAGCTCAGTTGGTAGAGCACCATCGTGAATGCGCGGTGCGGAAAGCGGTTCGAGTCTCAGTAGTAATGATTTCTATTTTTCATCTTCTATTTATTTTTTCAAACCTAAATAAATACTCAGCTGCGTGGCATCCTTAGTCTTCTAAAAACACAGTAAAAGTTTGTCATTTTAAGCGCGATTGCTACAAGAAGTGCATTCATAAGAAGTACAAACGTATTCAAAATGCTCTACTAAGTCCATTATAAGAAGGAATTAGAGAAGACTCTCCATAACTCTGATTGATGTCGATATTATTACCTGCTATTCTCAACATTGCTCTTATTTACTGTATGGAAGATAAAAGATGAGGAACCAAAGTCATGTGTGCATAGAATGCACGCTCGTATAGTGCCAACTTTACTTACAAAAGATGTAATAAAACCATAGATGATAGTCATACAATTTTGATCGTAACACATGTCTACAATTTTTTCATGCCCGCTTGGATCTACAACATATTCTTCTATGTCGTGGAGATGGCGTTGTAAAATTTAAAAAACAAACAAACTCTATTCAAGTTCTCCTATTTGACAATTCCGAATGAACATCAACTAGATATTTCAATGTAATTCGACTGGTCTAAAAAAACTATAAAATGTTTCACTGATACAGGAAAAGTATCCCACTAGAAGAAACAGCTCTCTTTTGCTAAATACTTTGTGCGAAGGAAGGGTTGTAAAATTTATGAAAACATTACCAAGGCAATGCCGGGGAGGTCAGATATTTCAAATGGCAAACCAGGGAAGAATCAAACTCATCCGTTGAATACTTCAAGTTTTATTGAACTGGAGTTTCAAAAAATAATAATATGCAGTCATGCTAATGAAAATTTTAAATCTTTGTCGATCAATTCCAATTTCAGACTGAAAGAACGAAAAGCCGTCACTGGCTAAACTCAGCCTGTATAAATATGAGAAACAAATTACTACCTTTCGATCAATGCCAAACTCATTAAAATTCTGGACTCAGTCAACGACAACAGCCTCGTTTTAGTATCATAAGTCTACTAAATTCAATACCGTATTTCCTCTAAGAAACACCGCGGCGTTTATGAAAAAAAAAGTTTTAAATGAGGCTTTTATTAGGGGGTGGCTTCTATTACAAAATGACCAATTAGGTAAAACAAACTAACGTTTCAAAAAACGTAACAAAAAGATTATGTAATAAATTTCGAACATCAACAAGTACATATCATCTCGCACAATGTAAACTTGATAATGTGAAATACTAAAATTTGGTCTGTTTTCTAATAAACGTCCCTTTTGATGATACGGAGTTTATCAGAGGGCGGCATCTACTTCAAATGTTCGCTTGGGCTTTCGGCTGGTTGCACCTCCCCCCCCCCCACACACACACACACACACACTGATTTGATGTGAATCCGTACATTAATTAAGAAATTGGACCTACCAGCACTGACTTATGTCCTGTCAGTTGATCATAATTGAAACCTAGGCAAATCTTACTCACGATACGAGGTAATACAATTGTTACAAAATACGATACCCTGTAAACAAAGGACTATTTAAATATAATTCCTAGAATTTCCTGAAGATTATCAGATTAATGAGAATGTCAGTCTTGCACTTGCTTCGTATTTCCGGCAAAATGACAGCGAATCCCATCTACTAGGGCATTGAAGACGTCAACTTGCTTCGTCCATTGTGTGGATCTGTATGTTCTCGTAAAATGTACTAGGAGGGCCTGGATAGAATCCATCTGTTTTGGCCGAAAATGATTGAAATTCATAATCCAAATCCAAACCTGGTGCAAACAGATAAGACATGTTGTTCTTAGAATGTGGAGAAACATGAAGTAAGCTACGTTTATGTCTGGCCAATGAGCATAAAACTGTGGGCTAGTTCTTTCCCTGCAATATCCGTTGGACATAAAACAATGCTCTTCAATACAATCGTACCTCATTTAAGTTACTGATGTTTAACAAAAAGTTTGGAATTGTCACGCAAACAATAACTCGATTTAGATAACACTGGCATAAAACTCTCCACAAAGGAGCAATGCGGAGGGAAAGTGTGACGTCACGATTTTGAAAAATGTTTGAATTATGGAAAAATTACTCAATTTTCATGTTGCCCTATTAGTAAGAACGTCAATCTCCAAAATTGGCAATGTTGTCCTTTCCTAACACCAAGATATCAGCTTTCAAAGTTTTCAATCTTTCTAACAAAACCTTATTATTTGATGCTGGATCCTAAAGTAAGTTTTGATCAGAGATTTTTGAGATTCAAACGCCTCAAGTTAAAACACAAGATACACTTCAGGTCTGGTATTTTAGGCAACAGCCTATTTCAGGGTTAGCTTTAGATATCTGGAGTCAAATCTTACTATTTCCAAAACATTTGATTTCTGACGTCATCACTTTCCCTCCGCATTACGATGGCACCAGCTTACCTGTTATATAATCTAACAGAGGAATTGCAATTTTGCAACACCTTCGCATAACACCGGTCCAAAATGTTTCTCTTCTTTCCACGCTACTCTTCTTCCCAGACTTCACATTTGGGTAGTGACAAAAGAAAGAACCCCATTGCTGTGATGCTATGAATAACTTCTCTTCCTTTAGGAGGGGCTAGAAATACAATTCGAAGCATTAACAATCTCCCTTAATGTTGACACCTTACATCATGCCTATGCAAAAGTACACATCTTCAGACTAACTTAACATTAAAAACGTTACATGTGCTTATTGCTTTTAGGCTGTACGAAGATCTGACGTCGATGTCATGTATCTCGAACTCTTTCCATTTATGCCGGTTCAAAACTTTATACATGAGCTAGAACAAACCGGAAAATCGGAACAACAAGAAGTAGGTAATTGCACATGGGTCACTCGTGGTAACCAAAAGATTCTCGGATGCCAAACCCTGTTCTTATCTCAAATGACTTTCTGAATCTTGCCGTCGCTTAGTGACTAAAAACTGATCTGACACGAGATGGCAAACATGTAAAAACAGAGTACAAAAGTCAGGGAATGCAAATTGACCAAAAATCTGAAACGTGTTAAAAATCTTCAATTCAAACTAAAGATGGATTAAAGCATCACATTATTAAGACGATACTTACTGCAATTTTAGGTTTCTTGGTCGGAATCTCTGACAGGCAATCCTGAAAAAGACAAAGACATTCTATAAAACGAAGGTACAGTTGAAGTGCAAACCATGTCATGTTTTTAACGGTTAACATGACTTTAAGGAGGTCAATGATATTTATTATATAAATATGTATACTATATTATTCGTGAATCGATAGGGGAGATTATGGGTAATTGAATGAGGGTAGAGGCATGGCTCTAGGCCAACCCAATCTAAATCATAATTGAATCCCTTCGCGATGGTAGTGATGGTGTTTGGGTTAGGCTAGGGGTAGGAGTAGGGGTAAGGCAAGGTAAGGTAAGGATAGGGGTAGGGTTAGCGTTCGAGTTCGTGTTATGATAATTATGTTATATGGTCATAACGTTCGATCTGGTTGGTCTATAAACATGTTCCTAACCTCATTCGATTGCCATTGATATACTCTATCGATAAATGCATAATAAAGCATATATATATATATATATATATATATATATTAATTAAATCACTTATCTCCTACAAGCCAAGTTAAGCATTTTTGATGAAGTCTGGGTCTTTATTACTGTTAAGGTGGCAAAAAGCGGTCCTCGTATAAACAACGCGTCAAACTATCTCCTTTCCCATACATTTCGATCGGTTGTTTTCAATCTATTGCAGTAGAGTCTGAAGAGCTGCTTGGGATAAATAATAAGCTTTTATCGGGCTGTCTACTCGCACACCATCCTTTTAACAACAAAATCTATACCAATTTCCCTTAGCATTAAAAATATGAAGACTGCCTTTTCATATCATACTCTCTACTTTCCATAAAGGAACAGCAATAAATATGTAAAGCTGAACAAATGATCAATTAGATGTTACACTAACGTCACGAAACTTTAAAAGTGTGTATCCGACTCACACTAGAAACACTCTTTGTATCTTTTTTTAAATGCCGCGGCGCAATCTTTTGTGGTCAGCGGACAATTTTCGTAAGATAATTCTTGAGAAGAAAGCCACATATAGTTTAAAGATAAGATGCATTTCTCCTGAACGTTGAAACCATCCAGTATTCTGTCATCTGGTTTGCTGCCAATTCCTAGTATAAAATATGGCTATGGATCTTACTGCCTTTTAATGAAAATGTACTAACAGAGATTCCCGATTGTTTCAGTAACACCTATACAAGACTTGTGTACCTTTTGATAATGTCTCAATGATGTGAGACGCAAGGGATCAGAAGAAATGCATTTTATCATCAAACCATGTGTGGTTTTATTCTCAAGAATTATCTTACGAAAGGTGTCTGCTGACAACAAAAGATTGCTCAGCGGCATCGAAAAAGATGCAAGGATTATTTCACTAACCTGAGAACGTGACTTGTGAAAATGCACTTCCTCTGCCTCCATTTCTTCGAGTACATACACAGTATCCCAGGATGCATATGCAAACGGCGGAAATATATCAGACTTTGGACTGTCCCCAAAATAAACAACCTATGTAGTGATAATCGATACATCGTGTCAGTACAAGAAGCTTCAAAACACGAAGACGAATGAACGGTAACGTATGGACGATAAAGTATGGACGGTAACACATGGATGATAACGTATGAACGATAACATATCGATGAGAACATATAGACGATAACGTATGGACGATAACGTATGGACGATAACGTATGGATGATAACGTATGGACGATAACGTATGGACGATAACGTATGGACGATAACGAATGGACGATGTATAGACAATAACGTATGTACGATAACGTATGTACGACAACGTATGCACGATAACGTATGGACGACAAGGTATTGACGATAACGTATGGACGATAACGTACGGACGATAACGTATAGCTGCAGATACGACACACCTACCAGATGTACTTTTAACGCGAAAATTTTAAATACTTTTTACCAAGACTGTACTCAGGATATGATTGAAATAATGCTTCACTTGTAACAAGAAAGCAAAGATGGAGAGGACACCTCCTTAATTAAATTAGATATTTCATTAGACCTACTGTCTTCTTCATATCAAAAACGTGATCACAAGACCGTTTTAACAATCGAAATAGCCGCTTTCGATTTTGTTGCTTGTTATTTAAGAATTCTCTAACGATGCGAGTAAGGATTGTCACGGGATTTAACATCTGACAATTTACTGGTACATTAGAACCCTTGGAACGGTTGCAAATAACAACAGCCACAACCATTCCTTCCAAGATAAAATTGTAAGTATTTGCACGTAGCCAATAAAGCGGTTCGATTTTTATTCTTCAATCGTCGGACTCTTGTTGACCATCAATGCAATACTTTGGAACTGGTGCAAAACAATAACATTTTCGTTCTCCATCGTAAAGTTAGTAGTTTTTGTTAATGCTATTAAGCACGAAATAGCGAAAACATATAAGTACTGAAAAGCTTTTTTCGTCTAACACTCCTCAGGGTACAAAATCGTCAGAATTGAGATAAGAAGAAATCAATAAAAGGCCCAATGAAAAGACAAATTCTTTTTGTCTGCAAAGCAACGGTTTTCTCGTTTTGATGTGGACGGATTCGAGGGCGGCTCGGTGAAAAGCTGACATAGCTCTGCCTATTATGCGACAGCGGTCATCCGTATACAATTTGCACAATCTTGTGGTTAATTAAGAATGCTTTCTTACTAGCATAAACTACGCGTGGGGTAACAGCGCCAAAACACTTCTCTACGGCCTTTTTGATCTTGTTTTCAAATCGAAGTGAAACGTTACCAATCCACGGCAGCTTTAAGTAGACGGGGCATTTACTTGGTCCAAAATGTTTTTAACTGGAAACAACGATAATTTTGCCTTGATCGTCGAGTCGATGACATCTTCAGGATAGCCATTAGAAAGGAAAAATTGTTTTATTGTATCTATTTCTGGGTTTAATTTTTCCCTTGAACAGATGATGAGTGCGCGGTGAACCAAGGTTATAATGAGGTTCACCTTGCCAGTTTGTGGGTAGAAGGAGGTCCAAAAATGTATTGACCAGAAAATGTAGATTTCCTATACACACTGGTCACGAATTTAGTGCTATCCTTCTCCACTAAAACGTCGAGGAAAGCAAAGAGTTGTTTACCTCCTTTCGAAGGTGAAAATTAAATGTCTGGTGTAACTTGTTGAGCATTGTAAGAAATTCATAACACTCAGACTCATTTTTAAAAACAGCAAATGTGTCGTCCTACATAACGAAATAAACGACAGGTTTTTGGGAGGATTGAAAAGGTGGAAGTTGGGGTTGTGCAATCCAGTACAATTCCATGCCAGTCCCAAGACCGGTAAATGGGCGGGGTTGCTCGTCTGGAAGGGCATCTGGAGTGTAAAAAATTGCCGCAGAAAATGATGATGGACAACTAGAATGTCTTGGCCCCCAGTCCCTGGCAGCCCTTAAATGAGCAGGGGGTGCTAATAATCTCCAGGTTGGATGGACCGTTGTACACACACAAGATGAGAAGGCGGATTAGAGCTTGTACTGAAAATGTGGGAACGTTGTCTGGAAGGAGAAGAGACGTTGCTGAGATGCTGGCAAGGCGGATAGCAACAGTGTGCTGCATCCAGGAATTGCGGTACAGGAACAGCGGAGAAACCACGGTTGGCACTGGAGATCAAAAGTACAAGCTCTGGCATAATGGAAATCCAAATGGTAGTCGAGGGGGTTGGCGTTTTTGCTGTCCATGAGATGGTGAACAACGTCATTGAGGTTCTTCGGATCACGGTTAGACTGATGTATCACATCTTCTTTGCCTACGCACCTCAGGAAGGGTGCACTTCCCTGAAGAAGGAGCAGTTCTGTGATGTGTTTGAAGACGAAATAGCCAACATCCCAGATACTGAGGGGTTAGTTGTTGGAGGAGACTTGAATGGTCATATTGTAAGTTTCAGGACAGACTATGAGGAGGTGATGGGCCAATGTGGCTACGGAGATCAAATTCCGGAAGGTAGGATGTTGTTGGAAGTTTGTAGAAATCACCGGCTGAGAATAGCCAACACTTTCTTTCAGAGAGTGAATAGAGAGAAGTATATAATATACAGGAGTGGAGATGCAGCAACACAGATAGATTTCCTCCAAGTGAGGAAAGAAGAAGCATGAGAATTTTGAACTGCAAAGTTATCCCCGGAGAGGCATGTCTGACTCAGCACAGACTGGTATGTTTAGATCTGATGATAGCGGGAGTAAGGAAGAAGGAGTGGAAGGGATTTAAGAAAATAAATGTTTTGGAAGCTGGATGATGAAGACACTAGAAGAAGGTTTGAGGAGAACTTCATAATGAGGATGGCACAGGAGGGTGAAAATAGTAGGCACAGTAGGCACTTGGCGGAGAGTGGAAGAGAACATCATGGCAGCAGGAGTAGAGGTGTGTAGGCTAACATCCGGGAAGAGGAGAAAAGAACGAGAGACATGGTGGTGGAATGAGACAGTACAGGAAAAGATTAAGGATAAGAAACTGGCCTTCGAACAGTGGCAGAGAACACGTAGTCTTGTTGACAAACAGGTGTAGAAGGAAAAGTGCACAGAGAGCAGATGAGAGATTGCTATAGCGAAGAAATTAGCATGGAAACAATGGAGTCGAGATACTGAGACATCACAAGGAAGAAATAAGATGTTTCAGATAGCAAAAAAGATGAAGAAAGACAATAAAGATGTCACAGACTTGAATTACATTAGAGGAAGCGATGGATCCATCAAGGTGGATGAGAAGGAAGTGGCTGAGAGATGGAGAACCTATTTTGAAGAGCTCTTAAATGGTGAAAATGCTAACCACATCGAGAATGCATTACCAGTGGAAAGCCCTGTAGAGCAAGTTAACACCAACACCAACACCAAGTCAGAGAGGCCTTGAGAGGCATGAAGCGTGGAAAAGTGGTTGGGCCATCAGGATTGACTAGTGACCTTTTGAAAGCAGTAGGAAATGAGGGAGTCAGAGTGCTCCATGAAGTGTTTAAGGGAACAGTGTTGCAGGAAGAAATACCACAGGAATGGCTGGACAGCTTCACTATCCCACTTTACAAAGGAAAAGGTGACGCGCTGGAGTGTGTTAAACACCGTGGCCTGCGTTTACTGGAGCATGGCATGAAGATTTGGGAGAAAGTGCAGTACAGAAGGCTGAAGGAGATTGTCACAATTGCAGACAATCAGTTCGGATTCATGGCGGGCCGATCTACGACAGGTGCAATATTCATTCAGGCAGGTTCAGGAAAGGTACAACGCTAAGAAGAAGGAGCTATACCACGTGTTCGTTTACCTTGAGAAACCTTTTGATAAAGTACCAAGAAAGGCAATTCAGTGGGCCCTTAGGAGACAGCTCGTGCCTGAGAGCCTGGTAAGAATGGTAATGTCTCTGTACTCGCGTTCCACCTCGAAGGTAGGAGTTGCTGCAGCGACCTCAGCAAGTTTTGAGATTGACGTTGGGGTGCATCAGGGCTCAACGCTCAGTCCGTTGATCTTCATTCTTGCTATAGAAGAGATGTCGAAAGAGTGCAGGAGAGGACGATTTTGTACGGAGTGTCAGACGAAAAAAGCTTTTCGGTACTAAAATGTTTTAGCTATTTCGTGCAGTTTTATTGTTTTCTACCACCAACAAATTATTTCTATTCAGATATAATACGTCCCTTTCGTCTCACTCCGGACGGAAAGTAAGTAAGTGAAAGCTTCATCATAAAGCAACTGAAGTTACCAGTGTGCCTCTGCGCGTTTTCGAACAAGCTTTTTGCACAAGAAAATTACCACAAGTTTTTATATACGTTATAGAAAATAGGTGTAACAGCAAAATTTCGTGTAAACTGTTGTGGCATTTCTTATACTCTAGAAGAATTTAGTCAGTAAATTCTCGCCTAGCTACTATTTTCCCAATATTTGGGTCAAAAAATATCTCAGTGTTACGGTTTGGACTTTTCTACAACACATTTCAGCAATGGTACAACATGCAGTTTTGGGAGAAGAGAATTGTGCGAACTTTACTTGAACGTAGTATTTGCTATAAAGATTATACATGAACACCAAGTATCTTGCATTTTTTCAAAATAATTTACGTTGGTAAGAAATGGGCTTTTAAATCGTGCCTTGAATAAATAAATTTACGTCCTTTTTATCCCACCGTGTATCTTGTTCACCGGTTGACTAGTAGTAACATTAAAATCAAGCCTTAAAGTCTAAGAATATCCAAAATGTATACGATTATAAGAAAAACAAATAAGGTTCAAGAATTTCAAGGTTTTCTTACATTGTGGTAACAATAATATTACTAGACACCATTACCTTCACTTTATCTTTCTTAAGAATCTGCTTTAATGTTTCCTCAAGCATAGAAGCGTTACCACTTGAATACCAACAATTCCTTTCTAACTGTGACACTTCTGTGCCTTCTTTCAAATTTGAAGCTGCAAGCAATTCATCAAGATATTCAGTTGTAATACTAATTTGCATTTCTCAACAGTAAAAGTTGAATGGCCTCACAAGTAAGTATGATAAAATAATTGAAAGCACAGGAAACGGCAGTGTATGAAACATCGAATATTGCACGAATACTTAGAAACTCCTTCCCACCCGCTAACTGTTGCTCAGAAAAGCTATAGACAAATTCTATTCGCTGTATTTTATGTTAGCAGTATCATAAACGGGGCTTTCTGATGCAAATGCTCGTACCACAAAGCACCAAATTAACGATCATTAAAACATTACATGAAAACGGGAGTGCTAATAACAGAGGATGTCAAACGTTAAACCTAAGTTGCTATTCTAAATCATTTTACATCTTTGCATCTTCTAACTGACAAGACCATGCAGATTCATACAGCTCAATACACATAAAACAACTTCTCGCTTTCACTGAACTCATCTTTCCTGCTTTTGCATGTATACAGTCTTGTTTCATAAACTGTTTCCAATAAAACTATTTATCAAATAATTGATAAAATATACTCAAAGCAATCTTTGTACGTGTGTGTTGGCTCCTAATAACTAACGCAGCCAGCATTTCTAGCGTAAAAACATCAAAGACTTCAAATGTGAGGTGTCAGCTTTCTTACAAAACAGAAATCTATTTGTCATCGAGAAGAGAGGATTCCAATCAGGGATTCACATTTTAACTTTCTTCTAGTATCTTTGGAAACTTAATATTTGAAAATCCTCTTTGCGATGACCCTTTTTAATTTTCAATAGGCTGTGGACGAAGTTGATGAGCTACATGGTAGTTCCTCCACGGTCAAGTCACACGAAGCCGAGACGCTGGTTTCCAAATTGCCTACATTGGAATTCGATGTTTACGGTGGATGATCAGGAGCTACTGTGACGACTAGAGATCATCAGTCAAAGCTCCATGGGTAGAGCAGCACGCGCGATTCAGTGGGTCCCGCATTCGAATCATGGTGGTGACATTTTCACTTTTTTTAAGTATCTCTTCAAACTAGATATCAATTTACGATAATCCTTGTGAAAAATGAAAGATAAAACAAAACCAACCATAGAATAATTTATGAGAGACCTGTTCGATTTCGCTACACGCTTTCAAGGTTTTCCAAAAGTTTATCCGTGTATTTTAAATTTCATCCCCGATTTCCATTCACATGCATATCTTAGTGAAAATACACTAACGGACATTCCTTGTTGTTTTATAAACTACGCTCAGAATTATGCATTTTACCCTTGATAATGTCTTACTGTTGAGAGACGAAAGCGTTCACGGAAGAAAATACATTTTATCGTTAAATCATATGTGGTTTATATTTTCAAGGATTATCTAGCAAAAGTTGTCTGTTGATGACAAAAGATTGCTCCGCGGCATCGAAAAAAGATGCAAGGTTAATTTGAAAAACGTGTAGTGTTGTATGCTCACCAACTAACCGTGAATTGCGAACCGGAATCGAATCAGACATGGATGGCGATCCAGATACTACAACCCATATCAACAGCTAAATCATACAGTAAGAGTGGGGCCCGATCAAGCAGTGATAACTACAAAAACCTCTTTACCTATCCTGACAGAAAGTATTATGTACCCCTGGTCTTATTACAATTTACTTCAATCATCATGTCGCTGTATTATTTGATACCTCCTCGTTACCCTTAGCCCTATTCTGCGGGAGAGACACGGGAGCTTTGGAAAGCAAACGTTTCTGTTATTTCCCATCTTACAAGTTTCAGAGCTAAACTTTCCTCGATTATGGCATAAGATAGACGTATTTGATAACAAAAAGATCAGCTCTATCTTTGCCTGGGTATTATTATGAACACAGTGGTGCACTTCTCTATAATGTTGTACCAACCTCTTCGACGTTATGCGAACTAAAATTATTTTCGCATGTGAAAGTTGGTTAAAACTGTCTATTAAATATGTTTTCCCAAAATTAGAATAAAGAAGTTTTATAGACACGCTCCACTTAGTATAAAAGACGGCTTATTCAGATTATAGACGCAAGCTCTAGTTGTACATAGGGCAGACAGGGTAAAAACCCTTGTCTTTTATCAGCTAAATAAAACAACATGCTTTGTGAGAGTTGGTAATCGTTGCAGGAGCAAGAGGTCGACACCTCCACCTATGCAAATACTTCATAAATAAACTTGATAAATAAATGGCACCTACTAATTGATAAGAAAGGCCGCTCTTGGTTAGTCTGCATGAAGAATTCTGAAAGAAATACACGAAATGAGCTGATAATGATTGAATTCACGAAAAGCATAGTACATCCGTCTCAAAGCTTAGACTTTTACTTCTAGAATTTAGAGGACATTTTCCTATAATAATGCATGTAGAACTAGTCCACTGCGCAACCAGAATTTTGTAATTCTTCCAGAAAATATAAGTAAGTGTATTTTGGGTCATGGCCGCGAGGAAATGCAGAGGTCTCTTGAACAAACCTTCCAAATAGGAACTTGGATTAGGATAAAGAGAGGGATGGCCACACTGTGAATATGATGTAAGAAGCGTGGTTCTTCCGCCTAGTGAGACTTTCTTGAGTCTTCTACAATAAAACAACCGACTGTTGAAATCCTAACCGGATAATATATAAACAT
>JAAAKL020009233.1:0-15253 GCA_010016065.2 Carybdea cf. marsupialis auct. non (Linnaeus, 1758)
TATCATAATGTCGTAAGGAATTTCTCAAGCATTTAAGCCAAGTCTACATTGTTATTCAAGTATCATGGTACACTTACAAACGTTTGAAAAGCCATTTGATCGAGCGATAACATTTTTTCTCGTTAGTAGACTTCAGCTATTTAGAGGCCGAGCATCATTTCAGAAAACAGGAGTGAGTCGCTATTCGGAAATCGTTCGCTAGTTTATAAAAGTCTCCAGGGATCAGATCCTTAACAATGCGTGAGCTGAGTCTTTTCCCGAGAAAAGTTTGGCCATGGAAATGATGCATGCGCTGCAGATAAAAAGAGGGGAAATACGCCATTACATGCTCCTGATATAGTTGATAAGCCTTCTTGCCAACTTCAGTTATTACTCCAAGATTTCCAAAATTTTAAAAAGCATGAACAAGGAAAAAACAAAGACTGAAATCAACTCTCAACAAAATAATAGAAGGAACGGATGTATTCGAGTGTCCTCTACATCTTATTGCAAAAAAAGTAATTCAGTCACTTGTAACCAACTTGTTTTGAAGGAATCTTTTAGTGAGGCAAAAACAAAGCCCTTTCGTTTCTATGGAAGATTCAAATGTCTTTTGCCAGCATTTACATGTAAAATGGTTAGAGAGATAATTTCCATGAAACGTTTCTACTATAGGTTGTTAACAGTAGAAAAATTATTAAAGAATTTCATTTAAAGGTTTTTGACCAGACTTTCTTTTGTTCTTCAGTTCTGAGTCAGTTCTCGAGTCAATTCTCGAGTTTCCCATGAGTAATTTACCGCACAGTAAACTGTAAACAGGACATTTTCTTCAAATAGCTCTCCACAACATTCAGCTTTTTTGAAACTTAGTCAAAACACATCTTCGGCGACGAATAAATTTTGACGCATCGATTTTGTATCGCTATGACAACCGTATATGATAAGTAATACCCAGGTGGTGCTTCTGCCCTTATTCTTGTAATGCTTTTTCCTATGGAATAATTGTTATTTAATTCTTAGAACTATTAAATGGACTTCAACGGATTTTTACCTTCTCAATGTATACTACAGTTTGCCTTCTTTCTCTGTTGAACTGTTCTCTCTCCTGACAATTTAGCCAGAATATTCTCAAAATTAAATGAAAGAGATACTCGATGATTTAAATAACCAACTTATTAGGTTCTGGGTCAGATAATTTTCTTGCTGAAAAACATTAGTGGTGAAGTGTAAGTGAAAAAACCAAGCAGAAAAGAGTCATGGTGAAACAACACGTCATCGAATTACTGCGCCATACGAGAGGCAATCACGAGGCCCACAAATCCATCCGATGCAATAGTGACTGTGCATAATGTTTTGATGGGCAAAAAGCACCCGGAACTTGGGTAAAGTCCAGTTAATAAATCTTTTAATGGTACTGGATGTACCAGCTGTTTCTTGTGGCGTCTTAATGTCAAAGGAAAAACCTGTTTGTTAACTTGTGTCTGTATTACGCACAATGCTTCTCAACAACTCATCCAAATTCTCCCTCAGACGATCCCACAATGTATTGCATTTCTGAAACGCCATCAAATGCCACTCACTGATCTATTTCTGCAAGGATGTGGTTTTGAGATAAAAGAGAAGCATTGTCATGTTAAGGAGTCGTGAAACAAACATGCATTTCTCTATTATGGGAATCAACTGAAGTCCCGAGTGACTTTCAATGAGGGTGGTCAACGGAAGGATGGGTTTAACTTGTGTGTAAAATTGCAGAATTAAAAGTGCACGATTAAAATCCTTAAGTTGCTTTACTGGAAAAAAGCCTCTCCTAAACTGACTTGATTTGCTTACAAAGAAAGTATTTACGTGTAGAAAAATCGAGTACCAATATTATGATAGTACGATGCCCTCTAGGCACCAATTTTGTAAAGAGAACAATTCGAGCCCATTTCCTTTTGTTTACTTGGCCTGATTTGCGGACGATGGCAGTTCTTTACTTTTGCGCATGCGCATTTTGCACAATGGCGAGTTTACTTAAAAAGCGATACACGCTTTGATATTTAAGTTTGCCGAGTTTGCAAAATGATAGTTCTATTACGTCACATATAAGCAGTTCTTTCATGGGGTCATGCACCTCACTTTAGCAGGTTTTGTTTCTAGAAATTGAATACATTTTAATGGAAATCTCTAAGCATTTGTAAGAATGGAAGCGAAAATTTACGGAGTAATTATATTTAACTCAAATCAGTGGCGCCAGATTAGGCAATTTTGAATTTGAAGAGACGACTATCAATCTTCTGTTTGCGGCATTTTATTCCATAGTTGAGCCATTACTGGACCAAACCCTTGATAATGACGCACGCAGTAAAGAAATGGCGGAGCCACGAAGTTGGTGGGTCAAGTGTTTATTACATGTTCATTGCAACTTATATATTCTTCTCTTCAGTGGAGTCACACTCCCTCCAAAAAGCATTAAGAAATTCCACAATTCCTTAGAGTAAAATTATTGCAATAAAATCTATCTGATCATTTGGTAAAATCTGCCAAGAGCAGGGTGAACTGTTATACACGATTACACAAGGGCCAAGCTACAAACGTCAATGTTGGAAGACATCTTTATAATAATTTTTAGACTTGAAGTGATTATAAAATTATTCTACGAATTCCCCATGCAGTAAAATGATCATAACATTTTCTGTCTCTTTTCAGGTAGTCTATTTCACAGTTCTATTTCCGTATGTGGCCATCATAACTCTTCTGATTCGTGGTCTTACGCTACCAGGAATGGAAGATGGACTCAGGTTTTTATTTGCAGTTGATGTAAGTAAAAGACTTCAATCGATAATTTGGAGTGCATTTTGTACTTTGGAAGGATTTTGTATCTTGAATAACCCTCAGACCTTATATCTTAAACATTTTATAGGAAAATCAATAAAAATTTCAAGCAATTTTAAAGAAGAACAACATTATTCCGTTTTAGACAAACGATGCAGAGGTATACTATGATACTTGTTTAACTATACAACATCCCCCGCAAATTCCTTTTGCTAGCAATTAAAGATACATGATCTATTTTAATTACCCTATGGAATCAACATGTATACAACGTTCCTGAAACCTAGAAACAGATCCAGAAAGCTGTACAGTGATTCTACTCGCATATAATGATCCCATTGAAATACAATAACTTCTTGAAAGTAACATGTGTTGCAAAAAGATTTAGCTAAAATTCGAATTTTTGTCAAAGTCTTTACTTTATGTCGATGTTGTTTACATCATTGCAAAATATCGCAAATCGTTGATTTACTTGAGGTCACCCGTAAAAACCTCAGAACCTTTCAGTTGGTTCCTTGAAACATTCTGAGGCTCTCTTACTCGAGGTAAGTTCAATACCATCTGTTCTTAAGTCTCCTTACCTTTTCATGACCTTTTAGTTTGAGCGATTGCAAGATCCTAACGTATGGCTTGAGGCAGCAACACAAATCTTCTACAGTCTTAGTATATCAACTGGAGGGATGATTGCTTACGCCACTTACAATCCAAGTAATCAAGATGCATTAAGAGACACATTTGTGATATCCATTGTCAACTCATTTACATCAATCATGGCTGGCCTGGCAGTCTTTTGTTTTCTTGGTCACAGGTAACGGGCTGTATTGCCGTATTATCGTATTGTCGCTTTATCTTATTGTTTTATTACGGTATTATCGTTCAGTAGTAGGCGTTAGAAGGCTCTGAGTATCGTTTCTGGTAACTAAGCAACAGACCGACTCCCTATTACTCCGAACTATAGTAACTAAACATGTACCTGAGCAGAAGGTCTTTCGGTGACATAGTATCTATTTCTCTAGTGTTTTTTAACATATTTCAAGTCCTCTCCTGTTGGTAATACCTTGAAATTTTAACGAGCTACAAACCAATCAGTTGGCTAGACGAATCTTTTATTGTGAAATCTCTTGGAGGAGAGATCAAGTAGGTCGCCAAATTGCGGAGATCTTAATGACTGTGCATACTGGCAGAGGATTGGGAGCTGGTTTGGCGCCAAGAGAAAGAAAGTAAGTCACTATCGAACACCAATGGTAACATATTTATTATTTCGTTAGCATCTCTCTATAATATTTAACAACAGCCTTTGTAGTGCAGCTAAAATTCAGGCAAGAGAGAGTCTTAACTACTAGTCTTAATTGGAAATACGAGAAGATGCTCTTTGGGTATTTTTGCAAGTGATCCAGGGGCCATAGGTCAATCAGCCTGAGTCATCAGAACCAATAGAGTAATAGATCACACTATATGCAGTTGGCCCCCATTCAAATGAGATAATTCTACAATTGCTTATCACAAGCACTCTTTAAGTACGTATATACATGTCATATTGACATGTGATGTCTCGTTAGTTAGGGGACAAGATTTTCGGTACTTTGAAGTAATACGAGGGCATTCCTCACGTAAGCCTAATAAATACCATATAAGAGGTCTTTGGGCATCTAGCAAAGGATAAGAACATATTTTTAGTCAAACACTGCTTTTCATTGTTGGAGAACATGGGAGGATAGCAGGCGTTACAGACATTAGGGCGCCATCCCAGCTGCTGAATATTTGTTTAACTGCTCCCTCTATCCTCGGAACAAAGCGATTTAAAAGTGTCAGAGATAGAAAAAATTAGGTAATTAATGATTTAAATTTCCAAAACATTTACGTATCTAAAATCTGAGACCATAACAATACTCAACTAGTGGTATCACATATAGAATGCAACCCCGAGGAAATTTCCAGATGGGAAGTATAACTATCAAGCACATACCTGCTTACCTTAACTGCTTCCAAGTTTCGATGTAACGTACTTTAAGGGCCACATTCTTTAATGAGTATGACTCTGAGTCTCACCAGATAACAACATATACACCAATACAGGTGACTTTCGTCAAACAAGTTTGATCAAAGATCGTATATGCAAGAGCAAGTAACAAGGTCAATGATGACAAAATTGAAAAGATATGTCACGATATAGCTTATGACATTGTAAGTATTGTTAGAAACAATTGTTGTTATCCTTTTTCTTACACGATACTCGATATCAGCTGAAAACCAAAGCTTACCAAAAAGGGGTTCTTGTAGAAAATAGAAAGCACTACATGAATGGTGCTCACAACTTTCCTAGACTGGCTTCCAGGTCTCTCTGCCATCGTTTTTCATAATTTTAGAACTTTAATGTGTAAAAGGTGACATTTAGAAAGAAAAATAGTATTTTCAATGCGGTTTTCCTTACCAGCGTAGTTATTCACATAACATATCGAGATATAGTGTTTCACTTGTTTTAACGTATTAAAAATGCAATGCACGTCAACTTGACGGTCTTTAGGCAGACCCATTATTTTCAGGTATGTGCGGACTATAATCGTGGCAAGCAGCTCGTTGTAAGGGCCATGTACTTACAAAATTATTGTAAGCTACTAGTAAACCATTTATTTGTAGCTTTATTTTAACGGTTGTTACTAGTCATACTCTAATCTATCAATGGCTAATCAATAGACAAAAAAATCTGATGTAACAAAAGATGCTGATGAGTCAATGCCCTAGCGTTAAATCTCTGATTACATTATGCTAACTATTATGTCATTTGAAAGGCGTGGATGATGCACATCTAGACATCTAAATACTCAAATTTCCCATTTAGAGCGCAATAGGGCCACACTTCCCTTTTAGGCGCATGCAGGGCGCTTCCATTCTTATTATGTGCTCTCCCAAAGAAGCTAATTAGCATCCCCTGATGATAAATGCTAAATTGTGGATCTAGTTGGCGTATATCCGCTACAAAATTTTGTACTACACCACTACAAAGAACAAAAGACTGGCGTGCATTGTGTGAGAGTCTGGGCACGAGTGTGCATGAGTAATATGAAAAGACATTAAATGTGTCCTGATATAGCACCAAGTCAATGAAGCTAGCCGCTGGCTAGTCACAGTGATGGTCGTACTACATATAGCAGTGCTAGATCAAGAATCGTGATTGACAGCTTCGAAGGTGCGACGTCTGAGCCCCTGCGTACTGGAATAGAGCTACACCACTGATCTGTAAAAGACACTGGATCAAGCATATTCGGTTTCAAAGCGAGGTCAGTTGTTGAGCGCCGTTTTAGTACCCATCAAACGAGTTTATAAACAATATTACATAACAATGAGGACCTTTTTCGCGATATTTCAACTTTTGGGGGCTCGTAATCGCGGCCATGTCTTTTCCTTTTTAGAAGCAATAAGAGGCTCGATCCAGTCTTCCTTAGAGATAAGCAAGCTACACAGGCTAATCTTTCTGTTTGAAATATCATGCTGCTCTCACTTGTATAACAATTAATTCTTCATTTTCATCTTTTAGGGCATACTTTATGAATGCAGAGTGTACAACAAGGAGATCTAGCATGTTATTGCAAATCAATAGCATCGCAAATCAAAGTATGTATATGAATTACAATGCTGAATCCATGGTTAAAAGCGATAGATATGTTCTATTCCAGAATTTAGTGACCAATATCACTTCAAATTACACCTTGCCAGACTGCAGAATAGAACAAATTTTAGAGAAGGTAAGAAACTTATTTTGGATCTGGTTTTGGCATCAGATTCTAATTTTGATAATGGTTAAATTTGATTTGTATGCATGTGTGAGTTACATGACATAGGAGACAAGGAGACATAAAAACTGAGCCTATGCGATTTAAGGAAAGCTGTATATCAGTATCAATACAATGTAGATTGGCTATAATCATAACAGCAAATTAGATTCTGTTTGGTGGAAGACGTTCTTTGGCATCCCGTTGCGAAAGTTTTATTTATCTTTCCTAAACAATATTTCTTCCAATCTTTCTTCCTACTATTTTTTTCATAATGTCTACCATTGAGGAATACGGTAGTTTGATGATAGAACGAAGTTTGAGGCCGGTCGTTTATGTGCTTACGAATAGCGACATTGTGATTGTGCGCCAATAGACTTTTAAATTTACAGGTCAATTACAGGCCAGTTGTACTCAGGAAGCTAGAAAATAGAGCAGGCTACATGTTGAATTGACAAAAAGGTACAAGTAATACTGCTCCTTCAAGCTTTTAAGATCACATTGTATCTCTTTAATTCAGATATATCTTTTAGTTTCTAGACTTTTGTTATTGGTGTAGTTTAGCTTTAATTAAATTTCTATTTATTTTAACAATGTAATACATACATACACACATACACATGTACATACATACATACATACGTACACACATACACACATACATACACACATAGATACATACATACACACATACACACATACATACATACACACATACATACACACACACGTACATACATACATACTCACATACACACATACATACATACATACACACATACACACATACATACATACATACATACATACATACATACATACACACATACATACATACATGCACACATACACAAAAACATACATACATACACACATACACACATACACACATACATACACACATACACACATACATTGGCCTTACAGCAGGATCAGATTGGGGGGGGTCGGGGGTGAGGAGTGGAAGAAGGCAAAATTTGGCAAAAACTTTCAATTGCACCTCTGAATGATGCAACGTAAGTGTAATTTGCATTCATATAGAACCAGTCCCCTTCACAGTTTCATAATGCACAAGAAAAGGCATTTCGTAAGTAATAATCTAAATGTTGAATGCAATTTTAATGCGTCCATAAAAAATCTTACAAAGGAGGGATTACCTGTAGTTATCGTATATTTCAAAGTCATTTAATAGTATGCCTTACAGCATTAATGTTAAAGTCGGCTAATTGAATACTTTTCATGTTTTTTTAGATCGAAAATTTCTAAAACTGATGGTGTAGCAGGTTATGGGCCCTTCTCAATTATCGATTTAATCCAGGGCAGAAAGAGCTCCCCACTGTTTTCCTCTACATTTAACTTGCAGTTCGTTGAGGACTTTTCATTGTATACTCATATCAGATTCAATAATATAGTTATCTATTATATGATTTACGCTCTCAGAATATTTACCTCTTTTTCAGAGCCCTGCTGGTAGTGGACTTGCATTTATGACCCTTTCTCAAGTGATAACTCGATTTCCTGGGTCCTCCATCTTTTCTGTAATTTTCTTCCTAATGCTTATCACTATGGCAATTGACAGCAGATTTGGCGGAGAAGAAAATAGTGTCACTGCCATTCGGGACTTGAAATGGTTTAAAAATTGCAGGATTGAATATGTTCTAAGTAAGTATTATCGATTCATATAACTTTATTTTACTATTGCCTGTTCCACTTATATTTCGCTCACAGTACTATTAATCAGTGGTTAATTTGGGAGGAAGGAAGAGACGGAGATTGCGTTACCTAATATGATCATACGTTTTTTTTAAAGTAGGGGGAGGGCAAAAGTTTATTAAGAAACCACATCCTGTTTTGAAACGCTTAAAACTTGTAAAGAAGGTATCATAGGTATAGGCTATCTACGAAACGGAGCAATTTTCTAAACAATAAAATGCTATTGTTGTCTAAGTGTGCTCCCAAACCAGTTCTCCCTTCTTATATCAACAAATAAAGTCATGTTGATACCTTTAATGACTCTATAATACTTGAAGCATACCCTTTGACAAACCACAGCGTTAATGCCATATTTGGACAAACTATAAGATGTAGTTGGAAGTACATTTCCTTTAGTCTCTCCGTGGTTACCCTGCTGCCACGAATGATAAGGTTAATAGACCAATTGACCAATTTTGAGAACATATTGAATAAGAAATCATAATTTAGACAATGTTTGGTCTTATTTTAAGACTCCGTCAGACTTAAAACAGGTGCTATCGATCCAAAGCGTGGAACCTTCAAAGTTTGTCTTACGTTTTTCAACCAAGTCCTAAAATATTTCTGTTTGTCGTAACTATTCCATTCACTATTCATCGATAGTATCCTCCTTTTATAGTTCAAGTTCTCTTGAAATAAGCAGACAATTTGCAGACTATTGGGGGGGGGGGGAGAGGAACAGGGGGTCAGCGGAGACCCCGACCTGTCAACAAAGGGGTGGCCATAGTTTCATTTGTTTAACCTGTTACTTCCTACAGTGAGTAAGCCGCTAGCTGAAACAGTCTATTTCATAGTTTTTGCATCGATTTTCGTATAGTAATATAGCGATAGGCAAAAAACGTCTTCTTCTGAAGCAACTGGGTATTTTTTATCGTCAGTTAACAACACTAAGACGATATTTTGTTTTATATGATGTTATTTATTTAATTCATAGGGATAATAAACTTGTTATTCCGTAATAAGAAACGAATAAATAAGTGGAGAAATTTTGAAATTTCCGTAAGGATTCAGCTGTTTATGAGCTGCTGTTACCTACCTAGGTTTGCCACCTCCATCTGTTATTGATCTTGACATATTCTGCAGGTTTACTTACAATTTGTTGTTAAATTTTTCATTTCAGGTATACTCATAATTATCAGCTTCCTTTTGGGGATGATATTTATTACAAAGTCCGGAGAATACTACTTTCAAGTTATTAATAAATTTGCAATTAACGTACCAGTAACATGCTATGCCAGTTTGGAAATGATCGGAGTGTGCTACCTGTATGGTGTGAATCGGTAGGTATTACAAAATGAATTTTTGCATACAAAGTTTAAATCTGGTATATAGAGTCATTGGATTTAATCAACATAAGTTGACGTGCTTTTAATATATAAGATAAGGACTAGAATTGATTCCCCAGAAATCACGGAAATATGGAATGTGTATTTTGGGGGAAGAACGATGAGATTACTCTCTATGCATTTATGCTATTTGAAATCAAAAATTAAGTAATATAGGAGAGAAATTTACACAATTTCAACATTATTGCAAACATTTCAGGGAGACATGCCACAGAGAATTTTAGCACGATGCTGTAATTGCCTGTTAAAATCTCACAATTCTTTCAGTTTTTGTATGAAAGGTCTGTAGTTTGACGTCGTGGTGTTTACACCAACATATGACGTTGCCATAAGTGTCTTATGATTGGGAAATCTGAGTAAGCCGTTTCACCCAGACTGGCAGCGATGGCAGTTAAGGAGCTTAATTGTCAAATAACAATTTTTAAAGCACCATCTATACCATTTGTTGAACATTTGCTGCTTCATGACTTCTAAACAGGCCGGAAAGTGTACCCAATAATTACGGGTGCATGTCAGCAAAAATCTTAAAAAGAGGTACGTTATGCAATTAAGTTTCAAATGCCTTGCCAACAGTAATATCATTTTAGATTCTCAATAACAATTGGATCTGTTCAGAACAGAAACTGAAACCACTTTGCCGTGGTCTGTTTTATGAAAACGCCTAATTCGGTAGGAATTAAATTAGTTATTAACATCGGTACTCCTCTTTGTACCGCAAGATTTATGGAAAGTACTAAAGGAGAGCTTTTGCAAATCAGTTCCCCGATTACGTATGCTGTAAATACAGTGACGGGCACTTGGTGCCCGAGTATTAGGGTTAGGGTTTTGCTTTCCAATTTTTGGATTTTGTGATTTAGGTCTCTTTCTAGACTCTCTGTCAAGGAATCCGCTTATGCTGATACAACTCTTAACGGATTTATGTCTCATTATAAACAGTTATTGTATTCTATTGTATAATCTTGTTATGGTTTGACTCCCCTATTTTCCATTCAAGATTAGGAACTCCCAATGGTACAAATGGGAACAACCTTCGTCGCCGGACAACGTCAAACCGAATTCCAGGCAGTAGATTTATACGAAATTATTCTCACAACTCTTGTTAATTCATTTTCCTTTACCGAAGATCCAAACATAAGTACCCACATTAGACTATCAAATAATTTCTGTCTTCCTTGATTTTCCCGCTTTTTCAATTAGCTCTTACCTGGAGGAATGAAACACTTAAATATTGTTTATGGTCCGTGATACAGTTAGAAATAAGCGTGCAATTTCAATGGAAAGAACCAGTACAGAAATTTTTTAACTTCTGAACAAGATTGAATATTTGGAATTCTCTTAATGTTTTCTTAATTGTCTTGCATGAATTTGATTCAGGGGTAAGACAACAGAACTGCAGTCAATAAGTGTGCTTTCAATACAAAGAAAAATATGCAAGTGTTTTGGTCAGTGTCGTAACTATTCTACATTACATAAAGCCCATTGAAAATGTCCCTAGGTAATTTTGTATGAATGTCCCACTGGGTCATGCTATATTATTAGAATACGGGATTTTCTATCTTAGGTTTGGTGACGACGTGTACAAAATGACTGGTAGGAAAATCGGCATCATAGTCAAAGCCCTCTGGTGCTTCATATCTCCTTCTATTTTACTCATAATTTTTGGAGCTACAATTTACAAGACTATTACTAGAAAACCAGTTTATCAGCGGTGGATAGCAGAAGAGGTAAAGCACTTCCAAAGTAACTGATAAAACCATCGTTTGTCAAATAACTTGAATTAAAACAGTAGTTGATTAAACATATGATAGAAAAAAGGGCCCTTTAAAATCTTGCAAATAAACATCATCGTAGTTGTACCTACAGATTGATGGATTCTCCAATTAGCAAAATCTTTTCCTCAAAGTACTTAATCTTGCCATTTTCACCATTTCTTAAGGCGCGTATTAATTAATTAATATTAGCTACGTATTAATATAAACATAGAGATATTGCCATCTGAAATAGATTGTTGCATCATTCCGTGACAGAATATACCTTTTAGAGTATCCTCTTCTTGTTTTTTCAATACTGTTAAGTTTTATATACAAAAGGGGATTCCTTGGAAGATTTTGTATGTTTTCATGAAGCTATATGCCATAATTTGATTGTAGATAATGCTTTATAGACTTTGACAATTCACCTTATCCATCTGAGATGCATTCAAAGTTATAATGTCTAGTTCTGCACCAATCTAGACTTTGTCCCTCCAAAAAGGTTGGTTTCTGGAAGATTTTCCTCATACGAATGAAGGAGTACGTAGTGTCAAGGTATAGCCCTAAGACGTTAATTTGATTTAAGGTTGTGATCAGAATTAGTTGAAGAAGGCTTACAGGTCGGTCATCATTATCCTAAAATTGACATTGCCGTGATTAAGAGCTTCTCATGGTCTCAATAACTCATATATTTATAAGCAAGTACTGACATAGAAGCAAAGGCTGAATTGCTTTTTATTTAACATGTTCATGACGAGGTTCTCGGCCCTTCAGAAACTATACAGTAAGGAGTAGGAGAAGGACAGCCTTTTACCAATTTTGATTTTGATTTTTTAATTAAATCTTCAAATATGTTTTTCAAAAGGTCACGTAGAAATATTGTCAAGACGTATTTATTTGGCTTCTATAATTTCCTCTCAAATTTACGTTATAATTCTTGAAAGGTGTCACGTTTTTCTCTTTCTGCTTTTCGTTTCAAAGCATGGTCCCTGGTCGTGATAAATCTAGCATTCAAAAATTATTATAGATTGGGCGTAAAACATGGTGTGGCATGCCCATTTCTAACGCAAATTACCCCAACATGAGTCAGGTTCCAAACGAAACCTCATGACCATGTGAGATTTTCTCTAAAATGCAGGGGAGCCGTTGACTAATTTTTTGAATCCCCACCATGAGCGAAAATAACATCGTGTTGTCAAAATCGGATCGAGTATAGGCTTTGTGTAGTTAAACTAGCCCTTCACATCTTTATATAGGGATCCTTTAAATACCTTGTATGGCCCTGGTAATATTGGTAGTGGCAGTTTCAGGGTATGGAGGACAGGGAGGTAGCCCACGGCCACACGCTCAAGAAGGGCACGGCGCTTTCACCTCAGAAAATTGGTTACGTCAATTTCTCATTTTTCAAAATGATTCTTCAGCTATTTAACTCAAGACGAGGAATCACAACTAAATTTGTATTCGGGACCTTTAAGTATCAAGGCCAAAAAAGTCTGTCAGCCAGTCAGTCAGCTTCTCTTCTTGTAATCTTTGATGTATACACACGCTGCACTTCATATTAAAATTGTTGCACACGATAGGCACTGTGAAAGCTCCATATTATGTGAGCTATATGAAGTGAGGAGATTTTGACGGTGATACTTTTCTTTAATAGAGCCCCGCGTGTGAAAAGTGTGAAAGGTGCTCAGGGCCTCACCGTCGGTTCACCCTCCCCAGATATTTGGTGGCTCCTGTAATAATGTTATTACCTACAAATCTGATATGCTTCTCTCATTTTCTATGGTATCTTTAATCCCCAGGTAAAAAATATATCCTCATTTCTCTACTAGGGCACTGTAAAGATCGAAACTTTGCCAGTAGTAGCTCAAGTTGTGGGATGGCTTTTGCTGACCATTAGCGTTGTATGGATACCTCTTGGAGCACTGCAAGCATTATGGAGACATTTGAAATCCAGAAACGTTGCTAAGAATACTGATGGAAAATACACAAACGAGTTGAAAAAGCTAAGCGATTGATAAAATACTCCTTTAGCAGTCATTTTAAGGCCGCCATTACACACTACACACTGTCCGCATGCTGTTAAACACTGCCTATCACATCGATGTAATCACACACTACTCATTACTCTGTCACTTATTATAGACTGCACACCGCCCATTACACACAACCAAATGCCAACTATGCATTATCAAATACTAAATACACTTTTGCCGTTACACACTGCAGCCATTACACACTACGCGTAGTGGGTATAGTGTGATGGGTGGCGGGTATAGTGTGATGAGTAGTAAGCTATCCCTTGAGTGCACAACAGCTGGTGTCTTACTGGCGTGGTGTAATGCCTGGAGTGTTCAATAGCCGGTGTGTAATGGTATGATGTGATAGGTGGAGCACAACAGCTTGCCTGTTCAATAGCTGATGTCTAATGGGTATACAGTAACCGGTAGTGTTCAATGGCTTGAAAGTACAATAGTTAGCGTGTAATAGGCACTGTGTAAAAGGCACTGTGTAATGGACAGTGTGTAATGGCTGCAGTGTGTAATGGGAAGTGTGTAATGGGCAGTGTGTTACGTTAAAAGTGTATTTGGCATTTTATGATGCATACTGTATAATTGGTGGTGTGTAACTGTCAGTACGTAATGGGCAGTGTGTTATGGATCACACTATACCCACTACACATCACACTGTACCCGTTACATATCAGCTGATGCTCACAGCAACCATTACAGCCTTCCAATTAAACGATAACCTATACATACCAGTTACGCATTTCAGCGACACTACATTTTACACCATACCCACTACGTACCAGCTACTGTGAACTCCATCCACTCTTATAATTACACAATGGCAACTACAGAGAAAACCACACACGTTACATATTACTCACTAGTCGTAAGACATGATATTTCATGTTATCAGCTGCACACTCAGAGTTATTCACCACCCAATAAATACTTACCATTACACACCTGCCATTACAAACTACCCACTGTACACTATCCGTTACACACTGTCCAGTGTACAGTATCCGTTACACACTGCCCACTGTACACTATCCGTGAAATACTGCCCACTGTACACTATCCGTTACACCATGCCCACTGTACACTATTCGTGACACGCTACCCACTGTGCACTATCCGTTACACCCTGCCCATTGTACACTATTCTTGACACGCTACCCACTGTACACTATCCGTGACACACTGTCTACTGTACACTGTCCATTACACACTGCTAACTGTACACTATCCGTGACACACCGCCCATTGTACACTTTTCGTGACACACCGCCCACTGTACACTATCCGTTACACACTGCCCACTGTACACTATCCGTTAAACACTGCCCACTGTACAGTATCCGTTAGATACTGCCCACCGTATACTTTCCGTTAAACACTGTCCACTGTCCACTATTCATGACACACTGTCCACTCTACATTATCCATTGCACGCTGCCCACTTTACACTATACGTGACACACCGCCCACTGTATACTTTCCGTTACATACTGCCCACTGTATACTTTCCGTTAAACACTGCCCAATGTACACTATCCGTGACACACTGTCCTTTGTACACTATCCATTGCACACTGCCCACTTTACACTATCCGCGACACACCGCCCACTGTATACTTTCCGTCAAACACTGCCCACTGTATACTTTCCGTTAAACACTGCCCACTGTATACTTTCCGTTAAACACTGCCCACTGTGCACTATCCGTGACACACTGCCCACTGTACACTATCATTGACACACTGCCCACTGTACACTATCCGTGACACACTGCCCACTGTACACTATCCGTGACACACTGCCCACTGTACACT
>JAAAKL020009234.1:0-15251 GCA_010016065.2 Carybdea cf. marsupialis auct. non (Linnaeus, 1758)
CTTATTCTGCTAATTCTTATTCTTTCTAATTCTTATTCTGCTTTGTTCGCCGTTTGCTATCACGCAATTCTTATTCTGCTAATTCTTATTCCTTCTAATTCTTATTCTGCTTTGTTCGCCGTTTGCTATCACGCAATTCTTATTCTGCTAATTCTTATTCTTTCTAATTCTTATTCTGCTTTGTTCGCCGTTTGCTATCACGCAATTCTTATTCTCAACAATTTATCTGCAGTTATTTCTGTCTCATCTTACACACCTTTATTGGCCTTGGAGTTTCTGGCCAAACCGAGGAACAGTTCTACAGGAATTACCATGAAAAGTCTTTTACGTTCCAACTAAAGTTATAACTGAACTCCTTCAAACACTATTTGATAGAGAGGAAAATATGTTCAGTTCGTGGTACACCACTACTTAAGTTCGCAGAATTGCTTGCGTCTGCCTCTCACGAGTTCGATTCTCGCTGGTCATTCAAAGTCTTAAAAAGTTATCAAGATACGTCTAACGTTTTGAAAGTCAAGACTATTTTGCTCGAAGTTAATTGGATACTTGTCGTTACAACATGGAGGTAAGATATCTTTCTTACATTATTTTTAACTGCTGTAAGATTTTTGTGACAGACTTTCTCTTGAAATATGTGCATTATACTATACTTTCCTAGTACTGAGAGAGACCTGCAAATTTGATGTAATGCTCTTAACCAATCCTCTTGATATTTGCTCATTTTTTCAATGTTAACAAAGTTACTTAAGCCTGTAGAATTTGCTACTTTAAGCTGTTATCAATTTGGCACCAGTGTGACTTGAAAGCACAACGTCCATTGGGCCATATATAAATATTCACAATGTTTTTACAAAATTACCCCTTTGGTGTCCTATTCTGCATTAATGTATTGAGCACTATTGTTGATAGTTACTTTGATAGACAAGATGAGAGGACTCAATTTTTGGGGGGGCGGGGTCAAGGCTGGTCTTTTTTTCCCCAATTTGATCCTCTTTGACCATTTCGTTTTGCTATTCAGGAAGGCATTGCCCCCATGCCCCGTAGCTCCCTTCGTAGTAATTAATTTTTACATGCGTGATTCGGATAGAACTTGAGATGTGTTTCTTTATGAAGGAAATTTTTACACTTGCAATCATCAGACATCAGCAACGTGGGTTAGGGTTACGGAAATGCCTCGACTTTCCGAGGTTTTCAAGTATCATACATATTAGTATCTGCAGAGCAATATTATAGTCTACTAGGAAAATTCCATCCGTCCATTCATTATTATAAGTCGGCCTTTTTCCACCTGTCGTGGGGTAACCGACTTTTGACAAATCTTTCCTTTCCATCTTCTTTCTTCAGGCCAATCTTTGCTGGATCTTTTGCCATCTTATCTCCTATCTCATTGGAAGTTATCCTCGTTCACTTCTGCCTTCAACTTCAAACATCATTTCTCTCTTTACATCATCGTCTCATTTTCTCAAAACATACGCATAGACCTACCATCTCATACCGCTCTCTCAGAGCTAAATACACAAGGAGGATGCAAAGGAGGGATCCGCAACCCTTCCACCAGCTGAAGGTAACTCCCGATCTCCACTTGTTGCTTTTCTTGGAGCCTCCAGTTCTGAGAATCGTCATCCAAACGAGGCTGGACTAACATGGTTTGACGAGTTGTCCTCTCAGAATAACGATACCATCTCTGTCTCCACGAGCACTTTCAGCATCGGGATGTTGCGGATCTCTTCTGGCGACAGAACCGATCGATGCAAAGGAGGGATCCAAAGGAGGGAGATCAGCAGAAGATGGGTCTGCAGCATCTACCAAAAGGCGTCCTGTGCAACGAGGGCCAGGTGGTCCCCAAGTGTGTTCTTCGTGTAATTCTTTACAGCCAGGGCAGCGATGATCACGGTGCGGCCTCAAGCTGACAGGGCTGGACGGTGCTAGTAAGTCATTTGAAGCCATTTTTATGGACTTGAATAGATTATCAGAGAATGAAAGGCAATAGGTCCTGACTGTGCAGCTATAGCAATAAAAAGAGGTCAGGTGAAGGAAGACTGCACCACAAACAGGCTTAGGGAATCTGGTCCTAGTCTTGTGATCCCGACCTGACCATCTAGGCACACACCTATGGTGAAGACAAAGGTCAAATAATTCTGCCAATCCCATATCCTCCTGTGTATTTAGACTACAATAAAATAGGTTATTGACCACAACATCATCAATTCCAGACTTTAATCCAGCCAGACCCATAAAATCTTTTCTACTTTTACTTTCACCAAGCCTTTTTCCACAGATCAATTTCAGCATTCTCTCTTTACAGCTATTCACTAATCTTTCTTCATCCACTTGGAAAATAAACAATTCAAAAGTTATTATCTTGTTTCTTTCCATCAATTGTTGATAAGGCCTATCAGATGTTTGTCCTCTATACACCTGGTGCTAAGTAAAGGCGTTTGTACTCTTCGTCTTGCCTGTACTGACATCATGTCTGAAATTGTGTTCTGAAATTGTGGCATAAAAATTGGGTTATGTCTCTCAAATCGTGTTGAAAAAATCTCTTTGTCACATCAGGCAGGCAGTCATTTTGGCCTGATTTGCCACCTTAAGGTTCTCTTTAGACTTGCATGCATTCAATTTTAAATTGGCTACCCCTTAGTACAAGAAGTATGGTAATGCTAATCCTGACTCATCCCATGCTCAAATGTACAGGAAAGCTTGGGGCTGATTGTAGTTAGTCATTCTTTTTATTTATCTTATATATCCCAACTTTGCCAGATGCAACACAGTGAATAGTAAGCTGCAAACAACTTTGGACAAAGATTCAGAATTGAACCTGTATTTCACATATTGTTTAGCACAGGCAATATACGCCTGCTAGTTCTGTTCGTTGATTGATTCACTGACTGTACCTTCATAGTTTTACCACAGATTTTTGATTGCAAGGTTTTTTCAACACCAGACTTTAGGAGTGCATGACAGCAAAAGGGGCTGCATCACTTGCTTTAAAAGAGGTCAAATGTTCCCAGTTTACTAAATAACCAACAAATCTGAGCATTTGTAGTCATCACGTGGCACCATTCTTCAAAAATAATAAGAGAATTAAGGCGTTGCTGTCAGTGATCACAGAACATTATCTTTGTTTCTTAAGTCTGCAAATGGAAACTTTCCTGGTTAATTCATTGTATGATTGGCATTGTTTGTTGCAAAAGCAATTGAATCAGATGATAAGTTTTGGAGTTATGAGGATGCAATGTTCCTAAATTTTTGTAATACAAGTTTCATGATTTTTTGGACATAATTTAAAATTGTAATATAATGGCTGTGCATTGGCAGTGCTTCAATTATAATCAGCACCTTAGAAAGCATCAATTTTCCAAATTTTTGTTGTAGGCCTATGTTATCAAAACTTTAGAAGAACAGGCAATAATGTCTGTTTGCAATGTTTTTGCCATTTTCTTTAATTTGCTACAGAAAGTTTTGCATTTCTCTTATATCGATGTGACTAACAGCTATGCCAAATGTCAAATAAACCCTAACAACCCAATAACCCACCAAGTGATATGACATAGAAGGACCCTCATTGAACTAGGATATATTTTAATAATGACATATGTATGGTGGTGTATGTAATTAAATTCAAGGTTTTTAAGCAATACTACTTTGAAAAGTGATTTTTAATTTGATACCCTATTTACTTAAATCATAATTCATAATTCTTGCAATATTAAGTCAGATTGTTTCAGCATTTCGGTATTAAAGCAATTGTATCTTCTATTTTGGCATTAAATGACTTTAACAACTCAATCTGCCTTCCATACATGTTAACCTTGGATTTTCATAAAATGAAGTTAAACCCAAAGTTTAAATTTTGGCTCCTTCAGTCCTGTTTTTGATGTCTTGTAACTGTCTTTCACTTGATAAACGCCAGAAACCAATATGGATACTATCATATGCTTGCACTGTTAAGTAGGGAGTCTCTTCTTTACCTTATTTATTGATAAAAAGCAGTGATATGGCCTTTGAAATTTGTTTGGTTACCATAAATAGTATATATATATATATATATATATAGAAAGCCTAGTAGTGCCTAGTTCTCAACACAGCTTGTGTAAACTTAAATTTCCTTCTCAGCTAACAATGGATTTATCATGGTGTTTGGTGTGTTAACACTGAGACATATAAACCCAAATATTTCAACTTAAAGATTTTCAACTAAATTTCATTCCTTAATGGATCAATGCAATATTGCAAGTTCACACAGTTCTCATTCGTTAGTCTTTGACACAATGATAAACTGTTTTCTCCATGATTTAGCCTACTTACGTTTCATCTATAATCTAATTGTTAGATATATTGCAATTAACTGACCAAAACATAGACATAAAAAGTAAGTAGTCTGCAGCTGTAAATAGTAGTTAAATTGCCAATAAGTAGAGACATAAGAAGAAGATGCTAATGCAAGCTTTTCTGCATTGCTTAATTATTGGCAATTTTAGTATTTTTTACAGCTGTAGACTATTTACTTTCCATGCCTCAGTTTGGTCAGTGTATAAGTATATTTAACCTGCCTGTCTTTCTCAGTTGGTTTCCTATTATATCTTTTACCGTAGGGAAGTCAAGAATCTATGAAATCTGATGCCCAGCCAAGCACATCAGGCAAGAAAAAATGCCCAATCTCATCTTGCGGCCTTTTGGTGAGCTCATCATGTTTTGCAAGGCATATGAGGAGAGCTCATAAAGTAGGTCCAGAATCATGCAAGCACATAAGCAATAAGCTGGGCATGAGAAAACAGTATACATGGAAAAAGGAGAGGGCAGCAGCAAAACAGAAGAATTATCACTTGACAAAGAAATGTGCTGTCCCAGGGTGCAAAAGTATCAACAAAAGAATGGGAGAGCACCTTGCCAAGTCACATAAATTTATTGTGAAGTCAGAGGAGTATGAAATGTATATGGCTAGGGCAACCAACATGAAGGGATCCGAAACCAAAGTTAATAGTGGAAAAGTCTACCAAGACTCTTCTGTAAAAGAGAAAACATCTAGCGAATGTCCGACCAAAGATACCACAGTGTCATCTGAGTCAGATGACTCATCCTTCATACCTGACGAATGTCTTGATGACGTGTTAAAGTCAAGTGACGATGGTAGTGTAAGTGTTGTGCTTGACAGTGATAAAAATGAGACTCCGCGGCACTCATCACCTGATAACGAAGATGTCTCAGAGAGTAATGCCACTGATTCTGATTCTGATTCTGAATGGACTTACGATGACTCTGATCTTGGTGAGGATATGGAAGAGGAACTCCAGGACCTCTTGGACCAGGATCGTTGCGAGGAAGCACTTTCCTTGCCTTTGTTGGAACGATTCTACGACTACCTCATTTCAGCAGACAAAGGCAAGGATCCGACTGCTGCAAAACAAACGCAGTTCCAGGTGCGAAAAATACTCGAAGTTGTTGATGACAACTATTCTATCGAAACATTGTTTAAGAAGTATCCGATTCGCAACCTATTCCTTAATCAATATTGTGAGGAAAAAGGTTTCCAGCCAAGGACTATAAAAGCATACCTCACGAGCCTTGATCATTTCTATCATTTTATCCTTGCGGAGGAGCTTGCCGGTTTTGACGTCGCTACTGTAAACAAAATGATAGCAAGCGTAAAGGACTGGCAAGGTGTGTTCCAAAAAAGACATAATGACACGAAGTACTCTAAGATGGTGGAAAAATTGGAAACAGAGCTTCGCCCTCAAGATATATCTGAGTTTGAGATGCACTCCGTCACCAGAAAAATTACTCGTTTCCTTGAGGCAGCCAGGCAAGGAAAAACTGGGGCAATAAGTCAAAGCTCTTTTACTTGTTGCCGAAATTTTGTCATGGCTGAAATCTTTATTGAGAATGCACACAGATCAGGTGTGTTGTCAAACTTTACCATGAACCAGTATTATAAAGCCAGAATAGTCTTTGGAGACAAATACCTGATGAAGGTAACAAAACATAAAACAAGGGGCAGCTATGGTGCTGCGAATGTCATTATCTGTGCCAGACTTTACTTTTGGCTCCAAACATATGTGGATAAAATACGATCAGTACTAGCAGAGGAGGCAAAGTCTGACAATGTTTTCATCACGTGGAATGGGAGGAGGATGACGTCAGGAATGGTGAGTGATGCTGTAAGCACACTTTTCCGCAGCACAGGCTATCAATATCGCGTCTGTGCCACAAAATTTCGGCAGACAGCAGCAACACAAGTTAGGGAGAAAGGTACTAACCTCGCTGCTGCTACTGCTGATCTAATGTGCCACAAGGAGCGGACAGCTGAAGACAACTATGTCTTAAGAGCAAAAGAAAAGCAGTCTGTAGCTGCAGCAGAGAAGCTAGGGAGTTTAATGAGGGGAACTTATGCCCCAGATGACTCCTCTCCTACTGGTGAAGAGACCTCTGCGAAATCTGCAAGAAATGTTTCCCAAACCCCCCCTGAATCAGCAGGTTCTGTACAGGACAGTCCAGGATCAAGAAAACAATGGTCCATTGAAGAAGTTACTGAGCTTAAAGCTTTATTCGCAGATGAAATAAGCCACAAAGATATATCCAAAGATATAGTGGAGGCCAAGATTGCTGGACATAAGTTATTCAAGACAACTGACTGGAAAAAATTTTTAGATAAAGTGCGTTCCCTTTGGAGGTTCATGGATGATCAAGAAAATGACAGTAACCTCTGTGAACTGCCATCAGAAACCTTGAATGATAAGGTAGACCGAATGCACTCAGTGGCATCATTTACTTCTGAGGAAGCCACTTCAACAAAGGACATCTTCTCGTCAGAGCAGCTTTCCTATTTAAAGGAATCATGTAAGCAAATAATTAGAGCTGGACCCATTTCAATCACACGAATCGAAGAGGCCATTGAGGCAAATGAAGAGAAAAAAAAGCTTCTGGAGAAATTTACCTTAGTGCAGTTGCAAAACAGGATAAAGTACGAACGGAGATTATTTAGAAGACGTTGAGTTACGATTTGGTAAGTGTTGCATTTGAAATAGTTATTTTTTACATATTTACACCCTAGTAAAAGGTTTGTCAATGTTAGCTTCACTAACATTAGAGGCCTAAGAACAAATTTCTTATTTCTTCTTGCCCTGATATTCTAGTTCTATCAGAGACTATTCTTTCCTCCAGCATTGACAATGAACAGTTTGTTGTCCCTGGATATTTTCCTCTTATCTGAAAGAATTCACTTACTCATTTTCATGGTCTTGGCCAGTGGTGTATCCAGGGGGATGAGTGGGCTAGAACCAGACTTTTCCGACAGATGAACATTTAGATTAATCTTAAAATGTAGTAAACACTATCTGTGTATATTCTTCTCCTGATTTAGAATTTGCTGGCACTTTTGCAAGGCGATTTGATAAGAGTGTTTCTAAATTTTCCATGAGTTAACAGCGTATTGTCACTAAGACCATGCACTGGAGCTGTCACTATCTACGAGCTCATACACCATTGGTGTTGGTATCTATGTTGTCATAATATCCCATTTCTAGAACTTTTGAGTTTAAAAGTCCCACATTTGCTTCTTCCATCAGTTCTCAACTCTTATCTTATCTAATCTTAGCCAAGTTTTTTGTCCAAATCTGTTCAGCCTACTATTTGCTTTGATTCCAGTATATTACTAGTAAATACTAGTATATCGCTACCTTATGACTCTTATTAGATTGGAAGTTATTCATCGCTTGCATCAAATTTTTTCTCATGTTTTCGTTTTTGTTTTTCTCGGCATGTCTGTGTTTTAAATGGAGGAGGTCTCTCAGTAGTAGCCTCAGCTATTTGAGAATCTCCTCCTACCGTTGGCATTTTTCTTCTTGCTTTGTGGTTGACTCCATTTATATTTTTTTTATTGAGTGTATTCATCTGATTCTCACAATGTATGTAGCCTCCAAATGGAAATTGAAATAAAATGTACAGCTTTGGGTAAATAAATAAACTTCAAACTTGATTCTGCTTAATTTGCCATTTATGTCTATTTGTTGTAACGAGTATTCCAGGTCATTTTAACTTAATAATGCAAATATTTTCCTTATTATCAATTTCTTGTATCATTTTTCTTTTTAGGGAGACACTCTTGAATACCCTGCCTTCTTTAGCATGTTCTTTGGACTAGAGTAGTATGTTTCGGCTTATACAGTATGTTTTATTCACATTGCATGATTTTAAAAGATTGAGTTTCTCTTAAAGTAGCATACAGGAGCCTATGGTGTCTACCCTTATCAGTTTTGTGCAAAAAGCATTTTAAGAAGGAAACCCGTTTTCTTCACAAAATTCGTAGATGATAAAATTTAGCATATAATAAAACTAAAGCCTGTAGTGATATTAAGTACTTTTCGGAATTGTCCCTCTCCCACTGACCTCAAGAATTCATATATTGAAATGTTGTGACATTTCAAGAGTAAAGAATTGGCATTTAAGTAGGAAAATATCAATTCCAACCAAGTATTATGTAAGGATTTAATCTGATGGTGATTTGCTTTATTACTGTCAATGGCAGGTGAAGAAGAAAATAATTTTGTGCAAAATGTGGTACTACAATCCTTATTAACGAAACTTAAGTAGGCATGTAAGTGAGACCTCGGCTCAGTTGCTAGTTTGAGAAAAATAAGTAGGCCTATGTGACTGTTGATCTAGAAATTAAAAATAGTTTACATCAACTCGCAGTCAACAAATGTTTTCAGTTTTAAATCATCAAAGTATATTGGCAGAAAGCTGATTGAGCTAATTGACGTTATTGTTCTCATTTCAACTGCACATATTGCTTTGTGATGACCCTTCAATTATTAAAAGTCTGATGACTAAGTTATTTTGCAAAGATCTGGTAATAGGCAGACAAGGCAAGTCTTCCCAAATCCCAGTTCCCATAAGGTTACGCCATTGGTTTTGAAAAGGTTCATGGAGAAAATGTAACCTTTAAGTTTTCTCAGGAATAAAATTATATTTGTTATATACACAACAGCAGTGTTCACTTTATTCTGAACAGGTCTTGTTTGACATGGGGAGTAGGGTGGGTTAGGAAACACATAGGTGTTGAGATGGTCATATTTCTCAACATGTGGTCTCTGCAATTTCCAATATCTAGCCATTAGAAATGCATTCTTAAATTTGATCTATTTGGTAAGTTTCTGCGAAATAGAATTCATTTTATTTAGGTTCATTGGGATTTTAAGGATAAGAATATTTTCCTTGTTTGGTTGACTGCCCTCAGAAATTGTTGTTGAAGATTCCTTTCAGAAATAGTCCTACAAGCTCTTAGAGACATTTTCTTGTCAAGATGAGTAATAAATACAGTGAAAACCTAAGCCATATTTCCTTCTCCTTTTGGCGTATTTTGTGGCCACGATTGGGCACAACAGGCCCCTAATATTGCGTTGTCACTTGGTATGTGCTCATTTCAGTTAAGATGACAGTTATATTTTGCAGGCGTCTATCGAGTAAGCAAATTAATTTTGCCCTTACAATGCCATTCAATCTGCATGTTTATTGCAAGAGCATTCATAATTTATATTAACAGATTACTAGGGGTCGTCTTTGACAAAGTTAAATCCAACCAGGAAAAGGTATTTGCTAATTGGAACTTCGTCATTGTACAATATGACGTGACAGATTTCTTCTTTCCTTGTAGTTGAACTAATTAATGGCCTTATACTGGCATTCTAGACATAAATTCCATAAGTAAAATTAGTTGATGTCAGTTTTGAATGATACCAAAGTTGTCTCATCTATTCAACAGCTTTTTCAATTTTGCCTAAGTTTAAGACCCCCTCCTTCTCCTGCAGATATCTTACTTTACATTTTCTTTGTATTCATGTAGTTTTAAGTAGAAGTTTAACATGTATCGGCTCAGCGACAGTCATATTTGCCAGTTTGTTCTTAAGCCCCTATTCATGCAGTTGCAAGTTTTAGTGCGATTCTTGACATCGCTGTTAATACACTGTGTTGTATGTCACTGTATTATTTTCATGACATGTTTGTACATATTATGTCAGACAAATTTGACGCACGTTAGTGCTACTTTATACTTGGATATCAGTAACTTTGAAATAAATGCTGAAGTTCCGTATAGATGATTTGCTTTTTCATTAACTATTCAACCTGTGTCCTTTGTTGCAAGCATGCAAGTTGACAAAGTCAGGTTTCTTGTCACATGTAAAATCTCGCGTGTTGCATCAGCAGTTCAACAAAGGTCCCTTATCGAATTTGTTCCAATACATTGCATTAGATATACGGCTGTCTACACAGCACTGCTGCCATGCAACAGCCACCAAAACCCAAAATATGAAATATTTAAGCTGCTTTTTGGAAATCAGTTATCATTATTGGCAACACCTGAAGCTTTTGAAGCTACTTAATGCAGCTGTGGAGGAACCGATGGATGCAAGGTGGGCAGTTGCGCGTTGCCGGTTGAAATAGAAGGGCGTGTGGAACTACATTTTGAGGGGGAAAATGTCCGTCTTTTGCGCAGTTTGAAAGGAATTCTTTGTCGAGCCAAATCCAATATTTTGGGTGTTGGTACCAGCAACTGGGCTACGTCTTTGGTTATCAGAAACAAGTTACAAATTTAAAAAAGGTGTACTTCATCAAAGTAAATAAAGAATTAATTGTTATTTTTCCGTTTTTTGTGGGGCTTTTTCAAATTTATCGCCCATGAAAAGGGCATAGTAAGACTCCATTTCATGGCTACTCCGTCTTAATGGACAGCCCCCTACTGACTAGTGACACTGAAAGATGGTAATGAACTTTACAGGCGAACCGAGGTACTTCCAGCATGTGGCAGGAATGCGGTCATAATGATACGTACCCATGCTGCTGTATTGCCATTTTGAGCACCCTCTTATGCGTATGCGAAACATGGGTCACCTATCATCGATTAATTTAATCCCTCGAACAGTTCCATCAACGCCAGTTGCGCCAAAGTCTTTCAATCTTATGGAAAGCTTCAGTAACTAACAAAGAGGACCTTGAACGTGCCCAATTGCCAAACATTGAAGCGATTATGTGTAAACCCTATCTCCGCTGGACCGGCCAGGTGGTGCGGATGTGCAACGGCCGTTTATCAAAGCAGGTATTCTATGGCGGCCTTCCTCTATCTACTGCCTAATACCGACTTTCATATCCGCAGAAAAGAGATTTGTTACAGGGATGGTGAAATTTATGTGAAAATAGAATGGTCAAAAGATCAATCAGAAGGCAAGTTTAGGCTGCAAATATGAGCAAGAAAAACATATGTTTTCCACGGATGCCCGTTAATGCATTGAATACACAGACTGATTGCACATAATCCTAATTAGTTATTTTGTTTTCCCAAAAAAATGATTGCGTCATGTTCTTCTGCCCCCTACCCTCGGTTTGTTGGCATACATTCGAAATCTGAATTTTTCCCATCGAGATGGGGACTGGTGGCGGCATGACATGGTCTTAAAATACATTAAAATCGGTAAATATGACGGAGCTTTGGTGGCCATGATGGCGGAATATACTCTGTACTCTGGAGTATTAAGCATCTATGGTCTAAATTTTTCACTTCGGGCTTTTCTTGGCTTATGTCGATATTACAACATTTTTCCTATGTGTAAATTGTGATAAATTGGTGAATGATATATCAATAAATGATATTTGATGGAGACGAGAAAAAAAGAAAACGACACATTAATGCTGCTATAATTCATTATTATTCCGTCATAGCAACACGAATCATCAAGGCAAGTACAAGAATACAGTTGTGTATTGGACTTTTGCTCATGGAATTGAACACTTACATTGAAAACAGAGGTTTAACGAACAAACAAGTTTGAGGACCATATCCAAATAGTTGAACCACCATGAGGCCAGTGGAGTAGCTTTAAAATAAGTGGGATCATTGCCCCTATTCCGTTCCCAAATAGGAAGCTGCCAACGAACTTGAGGGAATCATGTGGTGATATACGAAAATAATAATAGTAATGGAGTAAACACGTACTGTTTGAATTTCCAAATAAAATAGATAAATTTTTGGCAAAAAGAAACATGTTATGAAGAAACATAAAACAAAAATACATGCACGCAGAGGTCTGCACTCCTGTTATAATTTTATAAGACCAGATATTCATCAGTGATAATAAAGTGTTTTATGATCTCTGTAGCCATAGAGATTGAAACGCAAGTAGATAGTGTTTCTTGGAAGAATGGGTTTAATGTATCCAGAAAATCTTGCATCACATTAGACTAAAATATTCTTTTCTTCTTCACTTTTTCATCTATATCGTTAATAGGGGCCACAAAAGCGTTTATTATTCTCCTAGCATGATGCAATTGCAACAAGAACGCTGTGTAAGGTCAAGAAGCTCTGCAATTCATGTTCATGGCATTATAATCGTGTTATGGATCTACAAGCTGGTTGCAAATCCGCCAGGTCGAGAAAATAGCAGAAAAGAGAATGATCTTGCCTCTTCTTATACACAGTCACACGGCTTAGTTTTTTACTGCATACTTATCTACAGAGTGACAATCAAACCATCACCAAACTTACATTTTCCACCGTGTCATTCATGAATACTTACAAACGGCCTACATTGCTCAATCTGAGTAAGATATTGCAAATCTGGCGGATTTACAACCACCTTGAAAAATTCAGGACTCCACCTAGAATCGATGTAAAACAGTGCATACTTACGCATATACGTTCCTACTTTGCACGCCAGTTGCCAATACACATGGGTATACTGTGTGAAGTTTTGAGGCTGTAATACGTACTCTAACATTCAAAAATGAGGGGGTATTTTCATGGAAAGGCGTTTTTACCCCTCATAAGTCCACTTTCAGTACTAATAACTTGACAACTAAACATGCTAATGATACAATTGACTTCAAGAAACCTCTGCCGTACTCCTTTCAATCGATGTGTGAATAATAACACATTTGGAAGTGAATTCGCGATGTAATCCAATCATTTGTCTTTGGAGTCGTTTGGCTGATCTGAGAGACGGTTGCGAATCCACCAGAATTGAAAAAAGGGCCGGAAAGAGAACCGATTTTTTCACGTTTGAAGTGTCCCCAGAGTTTCCACGCTGTACTGTGAGTTTAACTTCAGGTGGAGGGTTATACCATCATTTAGTTCCATTTACCACGGCACGAGTCGTGAGTTCTGACAAACGGCCAACATTGCTCGACCTTGAGTAGGATATTGCATAAATGGAGGATTTACAGCCACTTTTCAAAAATCAGTGCTTTACGAAAAAACGCTATAAATTCTGTTTGGCGTAAAGTAGAATTCTCAAAATTCATCTCGAAACTGGCAATTGACTGCTCCAAGTTATCTCAAAATTTCAGACCGAAATCTTGATATGAAGGAAAGTTATTGCGATTTTTTCAAAAAATCGTGATTTCAACATCGAAAGAAAATCAAGTAAAGGTTTTGCTGAGGAAGAACTATGGGTTCCTTCCCTATCCTGACGAAAAAACTTAAATGACCAAATTTCACATCTTCAGCGCGATGGTGGAATCAAAGTGAATTGGTAAGGCACTGGATGGTATTGTCTCAAGTGCGTGAGAACGAAATTTCGTGCCGATCGGCCTTTTAGAATTCTTACCATTGTAATGTGGCGGATTCGCAACTCTCCTCGAGAAAATATGTCTATATTTCAGTGAAAACTAAGTGTATTCGGACACGATTTAAATCACAAACATGTCAGGCCAAAGTGCATCTTTTTCCCAAATATTATTGATTTCCACCGTAAAACAGTATGCTAAAAAATCAATTGAAAGTTGAAGAGACACGGTGGTTGCGAATCCGCACGAACTCCAACATTGAGAGAGAGAGAGAGAGAGAGAGAGAGAGAGAGAGAAAGAGAGTAATTTTATCTGCTATTGTCTCTCTTAGTGTCTCTCTATATTGCTCCGCATTTATGAATCAAGCATTCTTGTATATTCAGATGATCGTAATGATCATAGTTGCATATATGTATATGTGTATGTACATGATTGTGTAATATTTCTTTATCATTTTCATTGGTACGAAATAACACACAAACACATTGTTATCTATTGTAAGAAAACACATCATGTGCAATAGGAAGTGGGCATCGTGTCAGTGCTCAGACCTATTTGATGCTAGCAGCACTCAGAAGGAAACAATGGAACTATCTTCCGTGTTAGTACTAGCTTGCTGGAACAGCAGCGGGATGCGCTGAATAGTCCCTAATAAGGAGTCGCATTAAACATATAAAACTGAAACTCTAGGTCGAAAAAGGACAGTAGAAGCAAAAAGACTCGTCGCCTGGCTTCCAGTTACTGTCGTTGATATCCCAGAGGAGTCGCCCTCCAGCAGTTGGGATTGGGACTTAGTTCGGCCTCATGTGTCATTTCAAGAAGGACGTCCTCTCTATGCTGTTCGATGACAGATATTTGTTAAGCTAGTTGGTCAATTCTCTTTCAAACATATGGCCTATGGTTTTTGCTCCCCTGCTAGTTTTCAGAATATTATGGATGTTATATATCTTGGGATATGAACTTTGTTCTCCGTTACTTGGATGACCTGCTTGTAGTTTCCACAGATTATGCTGAGCATGATAGGCACCTAGAGGCTGTTTTGCAACATTGTCGCTCAGTTGGGTTAGCCCTCAATGCTGAGAAGAGTCGCTTTCGGGTCACTGAACTCTATTGGTTGGGGAGGAAGTTATCCAAGCATGGGTTGAGTCCGGAGGATAACCACAAAGATGCCACCCTAAATATCGCATCTCCCACGGATGTAACCGATATCAGATCATTTTTGGGCAGCTTGCAATACTATGCAAGTCACATTACTGACAGAGCTGATTACTCTGAAATAACTGAACCACTTTTTGAGTTATCAACCGAAGGTAAGGTTTTTGTATAAACTGCTCAATGTCAGCATGCCTTTGCTATGTTAAAGAATGCCCTCAATGGTGCTATTCCACTAAGTTTGTTTCATATTAGTGATGAAGCTGAAACTACCTTAAGCTGTGATGCCAGTTTTAAGGGACTTGGGGTGGCTCTTAAAGAAAGGGTCCATGGGGAGTGTTACAGCCCCTGCCACGACATTTAGCTGTAGACGTTGCTGTTGTTACGCTCTCATTATGTAGATTAGCTTAGTTAGCTACGTGCTTGGCAACAAGAGACCATATGTTGATGTACTTACGCGGCCTATACCAATCCTAAGTTTTCTCTTATGTGACTCTTATTCCTGGTGATTCTCTTATTCTCTGTTTTCTTTATTGTATGTGCTT
>JAAAKL020009235.1:0-15251 GCA_010016065.2 Carybdea cf. marsupialis auct. non (Linnaeus, 1758)
AGTCATGAAATGTTATGGTGCCTGTTTATTCAGAATTTAACAATAACTATATTTTTTGGACTTGCATGCTGTAGCCTACTTCACACTACCATATGAGATGCTTCCACCTGAGCAATCATTAAACCAACCAAAGCTAAATGACCACCCTGAACTGACTGCTTACACATCCTCCAAATATTGTATCTTTGTGTAACCCAGGATAGACCTCTGTTATTTAAATTCTATATCAACTAAAATGCTGTTTCATATATGGACACCCCTCATCAACTCTGCCTGGTGCTGCAACCTTTTCCAGGATAGTTCTGAAAGAGTGATCAGATTGTAAATGGAATATTTGCCCTTGGGTTGAGTCATTCAATTTCTATTTTCAGCAAATGTGGGCTCCTTTTTTATAGCACACTATCGGACCTTTTTTGACTGGAGATATTTGTAATTGTACTACCTCCCTATGATTCTATTCTTTTCAGTGACATTGAGTGTCATAGCATGCCTTGCCCCAACTAAGGTGCTGCAGAGACTTCAGAGCAGAAGAGCAACTCAACGTGTTGTTTCTCGACAGAAATGTGACAGAACAGTGAGATGGGGATATTGAGTGGCCTTTGGTATTTATCAAATTTACCAAATGAGGGGGAAAGCAACTTGATTAACATAGTACTACACTTAGATTTGATGTAATGAAGAGACTAGCAAGTTATTAAAGAGCATGAAAAATTTTTGGCCAGATATTTTTGTGTGTGCAGCACATGCCTAGTACAGCTGGAGAATACGCCTCTGTTTGGTAACATGTATGACATGTCAAGTACCTGACCAACGGATATGTCAGAATGTTCCAAGTGTGGTCCTCAAACAGGACATTGCCAAAAGACCAACCTGGAGTTGCAGGGAGTCAACATAATGTGTGATTAAGTGTAATTCATCTGTTACCTAACACCAATTCCTAAACCTTGAATGTATGAAGGATTTTTTCAAATAGGCAGTTCTTGTTTTTACAACTGATCAGATCCAAGTGCTACCTTGAAGCTGTTCACATCAAGTTTTCTAACCCAGACTTGAGCCACCAACTTGAGTTTGTCATAGATATATGTTGGTTCTGATTGTGTTTCCATGTATGTCCATTTTGTAAACTAATCAACTGTTAGTTAATAAACCATATGATCTCCTATATGATATGTGTATTTATGACATTGAAAGTTCTGACAAGTGTTAGACACGAAAGAGCTTGTTCAAGCGAACAGCATGAATTATCTCCAGCATTCTGTTATTATATTTCTCTTCATGAATTCAATTATTTGATGTTTCTTTGAAGTGATCAATGGATAGGATGGTGGCAACACATACATTGTAGGAGTAGTGTCTATGAATTGACTTACCATTTCAGTAACAACTTTTTAAATGTTAGCAAGATGGTGTCACTTGGGGTCACTAAAAAGGAGATAGTTTACTTATTAAGAGTCTGCTTCTAGTGCTAAACCACCCATTGCTACACTTTGCAGAAACATACCACTGCAGTGCTTTTGTTGTGCTTCAGCAATACATTGCTAATGTATGTTTTTTATTTCATTTTATTGATGTACGCATGTTGTGAAGGGTTGTGAGAGGGTCTCCCCCATGTGATGACCACAATATCCTGAATATGGAAAAAGTAAATCAGTGGTTACATTAGTAGTGTTTCAAGATATGAATATGACTTCTTAACTGTTCAAAATCTGCATTTTCTTGTCTTCAGCTAGTGTTAAGACAGTATTAGTAACTTGACATATTATATCGGTTAGTAATATTTTACATGCTGAAATGAACAAAAATTGCCATTTGCAAACTGCTCAGCTTTAGGTGTGAAACATAAAGTACCACCACAGCATTTAAAAATACTGTGTGAATAGTTTGTGTACTTCTAAATTTGTATTTTTTCATATTCATTATCATAGTTTGTACATCCAAGACATAATAGGATATCCATTTATTGTTGTTCGAAGACAGTGTCAGGTGAGACTCTTCAACACCTTATCTTAACCACTTTTTATACAGCGATAAAAAGTTATTTTAGAGACAAAGCTTTATTCCAATTCCATATTCCATATCTTTCAGGAAGATTAAAAACTGTTTGTCTTCTATTTGTTACCATGCATGTTTCAGTTGTATTGTCAAGTTTTATTATCAATCTTAATTGCACAATGATGATAATTTATTGATACTTTTCATCACATAGCCTTTGACATATGTATTAGTTACACTTGCAATGGCTAGAAAAAAACAATATCAGTAGTTCTGAAGTGAATTCCTGCTATCAACAATTGTGAACCACCAGGCAATTCTATTGCAAATACTGAGTTTTAATGTATATGGCCCTTGAATATTTGTAAAGAACAGAGGATGGTACATTTTTGTTGGATTTTGTTCATATTATTGTAGGTTAACCATGGTTCAAGGAGGTACCATTTACTACCGTTTACTGTGTTACAGTTGATGGCAAGAATTCATAAATATCAGGTGTGTATTTTATGCACTCTTTTCATTTCATTTAAAACATTCTTTGTGCACTAGGGACAATGGTTTGCCAGTTTACCAAGGGGTCACTAGGTTTCCACTGTATTTTCATGGCATTTAAACAGTAGAGAGCTGCTTATCTGAAAAATTGATAAGAAGTCCGCAACCTTAGTGGTAGGATGTAGTATTGCTTTAAAGTGCCATGGTGGAGATCTTTCCCCATTGTTTGCATGTTTCTTATGGGTATCCAAATACATATATGAAGAGTTTCACAATTTTATAATGGACCATTAAAAACGCATGGTATTATTAAAAAGAGAGACTTTTAAATCATAATGTGTAAAGAGATAACATAGGAATATAAAATATGGCACAACTAGGGTGAGAATTGTCGTGGTAATATATTTTCTAGTACCCTTGTATCATTCCAAGCAGAAGGCATGATGGTCATTTTATATGTATGATTATTATTAGTAGTAGAATGTCAGTTTTTAGATCACATGTTGTTTATCTTTATGCTAATTAGGAATCCCATGCTGTGCTAATAAAAATCTAGTACACAAATCATTGGATTGGAAATTCCATAGCCAGTTGAGAAGAGAATTTTGCATTTATCAACCACTCCAAAAACTTGATAACACTTAGTATTGCCAGATGAAGCAATGTTTCCACTGCGATTTGTAGGGATGGATAACAGTGTCATTGATGCCACCTAGGTCAAAGATTGCACACTTTGAAAGTACAAATATTACCGTAGTATTAGAAGTGCTTTCCCTTTCATTATCGAAAGGAGAGATATGCTGCTTTCATGAGAAGCAGGTTTGGACAGTCTAACCTAGGAGATACCCTATGGGGCTGATTTAATTTATTTATGATACAATGTCAAATTTTATTGTAGCCATTTTCAAAAATTGTTCAAACCATGAGACACAGATAAGTGCCTAGTGTTTAGGATAATTCAAAAAGCTGATTTTTATCAAGTATATGCTAATTGGTTTTCCCCATAGGGGCATATTCAAATGTGCATCCTATTTGGGGGATGGGGCTTAACATGTAGCTGCTATTTGAGTGGCACGTAAATATTGAAGATGATAGTTAATGTCTGTATCAGCTAGGGCATACCGTTATGCATCTTTGCTTTTTGTTGCCGCAAAGTATAGTGGACGACTATTGCCAACATCTCTTATAGGGATTTAGAGCATATTGGAAAGGCTGGGGATGCTCTTGTATTGTCCAAGGAATTGTTATCGGAACTGAAATTGTGATCAGTAAACTAACCAATCTCCCAAGGTACGTGCAACTTTGCTTACTTTATTACCTACGACCCTCTTGGTACACTTGCCTGTAATCACATTTACTTGCTCGTCCAGCCTTGGGATGGTGCAGGGGCCTCATCCAAAGGAACGTCTTATCTCTTGAACCCACCAACTCTGTTCTTTGCAACATGGTGTTAACCCAGGATCACATCCACTCTTCTGATAACCTTAAGCATCCACGTCAGGGTAACTTTAGAATTGTTTCATTTAATATCCTTATGGTGTGGCGGAGCCATTGAAGTCTCCCCAGTCGAACATCACCCTTTACTGTAGAAGTCTTACATTAATCCGTTTTCAGCAAGAGTACATTAGAAGTCCTCCTGTGAAGCTTTTCATTGTAGAACACATGAATCTCTGTCACAAAGTATGTGTTGAAGAGTTTTGTATATTCGCTGTGTAGCCAGTGGTCTTAAATAGACGTCATTGTAACAAGCTTCGATGATCGTATCATGTAATTAAACTTATACTTTAAATTTTGTTTAAGGTTTTAGTTTTATGAGTTACTCTCGATTACCTTAAAAGGCTTCTGCTTTAAAGTGCGAGATAAGCGTCCCTTGCCCTTTTTGTAACTCTCTGTAACTAATGACCCCTTTTTTCACATAAAGACTTTACCATAACTAGGAAGTTTCGACATTACATTTTTGCGGAGGCAAAGTATTGGTAACGCTCCCGTGTGACGTACAACCTCATCCTTGATAAGAAATTAGAGTTATGACGATAAGGATGGTCATTCGGTATTTGAAATCTAATGGATACCAACGTTTGCGAAGTAAGGAAGTTTAAGGTATCAAGATGTGTAAAAGTGAATTTAGTCCTCAATTACGAACTCAGGGTGCTATTATAAAAGTAACTACTACAGGGAGTATGATTAATCGAAAGGAATGCAATATCGAACGCTATGTGTAAGAAAAATACTCAAATGTTTCGAATGAAAGTTTTTTGTACAGCAATGTTAAAGAAGTAAAAGCAAAAATGATCAGAAGTCATCTGTCTTAAACCTTAATGGAAAGGATAACGATTCTAATTCTATCAAATGTAGAAGAAAAAATATTATCTTCTTTTACTTTTATCTAGTATTTTGACCTGTAAAAAGGTGTAGTAGTTTCATCATCATCATCATGTATCAGATATCAGAGTCACTATCGTGCTGCCCTGGTTTAGGTGGTATGTCGTACCGTGCCCAATGTAATATGCTAAATTTGTATTCACAGAGAGTTGGCCAGGCAGCATGTTGGAGTTAGTATCCGAAGCATTATCGGGCATCGGATTTTGAAGAGGTAAGACCCATTATTTATTGCATATCGTGAGATCTCATAGTTTGCGGGGGAGGGGGGGGGTTAAAATGTTTGTCAATTTGCGAATATCTTCTTTGATTTTAACAAGAGAAATTTTGCAGTAGATGTCAGGGTAGAGTTATCGAACTTTAACGTTTTTCTCGCAAAGAATTAAGCTAAGTATTGGTCGCAATTATATTTTTAGTATGCTCTGCGACGGCACAGCATTAGAGTCAATAAGTCATCACTACGTCGTCCATACCAATGACCCAAACTTCGAGTAACCATTATTGCCCCAACAGTTTTGAATCTTATCCACCCAAACTTTCAAAATGGATTAGACACTCCTGAAAGCTTGAATGAGTATCCGTATTTGATAAAGAGGTTGAATAAGGGATCGAATACTGTTAGATATGGTTCATTTTGACTCCCTCTCTCTACTTTAATTCGCCAATATATCTTGTTAATGCTTATAATCTGCCTTACAACCCATTTTGTCTGTCGAATCTCCAAAGAAACATCGTACAGTAGGATGTCAAACTGCGAAGAAACATGCTAGCTAAACGCAACGTTCACTTTGCATATTCGAGTAGAATTCAGTGTTGAGGAGATTGTTCAATCCGTATACGATTTTTTTGACTTGAGTTGTTGGCCCCTTTTTTGTAAGTAGCAAGTATCACTTATTTGTTTTGAGACGAAAGGAAATCGTGATCTGATGGGTCTAGTGATGGAGATATATTTTCTTGGCTGGTTAGTTGTATCACGTTTGTCATACACTTGTTTGACGTTAGCTGGAAAAGCAGGTGATTGCTGGTCAGTTTAGTCTCACGTCTTATCAACGATAGTCCGCATCAGCAGAATCTTTGCAATGTCGTAGGACTTGGTCCAGTTTATACCTAACAGAGTAGAAAGCTTTCAGTTTGCCGTTCGTTGAAAGCTGCATATCATACTGCATGGCGTTTCTTGAAAACGATGTGCAAGGTATGTAACCTCTTGGGTGACTAGCCGGCTGACGTACCACAATCTGAAACCTGAAGCCAATGTATGATGCCTACGTATACTTTGTTTATTATTACGTCTACTGTCCGAATAATTGTGTTAGAAGAATGCTTCTGCCTAGCATTCAACTTTCCTCTTATTTTATTATTTTTCCCGTTAACGATTGAATTTTTATTATCATGCTGATGAGTGTCTTCGAATGCTAATTTAGTTTGTCTTACATACATTAATCCGATTGTTTACAATATTTCAGCCAACAAGTCTGTTGATTTGTATTCATAATGTTGTTCTAAATGCCCTGCTATTGTTTTTGCCCCGTTTAGTATTTCTCTCATCTTAACCATACCATTTCAATCTGCAAACTTGGTGGACTCCATCCAGGTAAGGTGGGATTTGTTACAGGGGCATTGTTTACTATCATAATAAGAGTAGGATCGTTATTTAGGTGGTCTAAAGCCTTAAGCAAATCAATATCAACGAACATCGGACTTGAGTAATGTTACTTGATCATCTTACTTTATGGCTTATCGCAGGAAAGGATTGCAGTTCAAATCAACTTGCGTTTCTGTTTTAGAAAAAGGGTGATGATATCTTGTTTTGCTAAATTGTGTTTTACTCTGCCAAAGTCATCTCCTATAATAAAAGCCTACTTTAGCACTACCTATTTGTGCCAAATGGCTGTTTTTTCCAAGCACAGTTGTAACCAATGGTCTCAGTAGAACATTCTTACCTTTAGTACACATTGATCTCAAAAGTTGTGTAGATAATGTTTTTAGTACAAAATTTAATAGAACGCTGTATTTAATTAGCAAACGGGGGAAAATACCAGGTAAATGTATATCACTGTTCTGCAAGGAGTGACTTTACGTTGTTATGCACAAATTCTTGTCGTGCAAGATATCATCGGGGTATTATTCCTGTCAAAGGTTTCCCTGTAATACCAAGTGTTTATTGCCATTTGGCCGATTTTACGAATGTGTGTTTCTTTTGTTATTGATTGTTATTTTCATCTGCGAATGAAAGTGCTCCAAGAGCTTTATAAGTCATAAAGAAACCACACGACGTTTTTCACGGTAGTAGATTGCTCCCCTTTCAACAGCCCACGATGGCCTTGTCAGGCAGAGTCTCTAGATATAAACCACCAAATCTTTTAGCTCATCTAATCTTCACAGGACTTAACTGCCCCTTAAAATCCTCTATAGCGAAGACTGATTTCTTATCTGTTTTGGGCGTCATCACAATCAATAGACTCCTTGAATGAGGAGGAAGGAGACGGTAATTGATAAGACTGTAGTTCGAATATGCCGTTGCCTGGCAGTATGTAATTGATTGTATTATAACTAGTAAAGAGAAACCGAGGTGTCTTTCCTATCCTTTTCATTGTTCTGTTACGAATTGGGAAAGGATGCCCATCTTGAACGTGAAGTGGGAAACAATTGAAAGTCTTTAACTAGTAATTGTCTACTTGAGCGGTTATTCTACCAAGGACAGGTCTGTCTATTAAGGAAAAAGAAATACTCCCGTTTCATTTTGTAAATTGTGTACACATAATTGGCATTCGTAGCCTCCTGAAAGGAAAACGGTACTGTACTTAATTTTACCAGGTAGCAACTGGAATTTCTCTAACATGTCATAGGAGGATATAATTTCCTATCAGCTTGGGTAGCTGTTTTACAGAACAAATCGCTTTTATGGAGTACATTAGGTGTAGGTTTCTTTAACCTCCCGTACGTACTAGTCTTGATTTAATCATCTACCTTTTCCTTCCCTTTCAGAGTTTACAAATCGACGAGTCACGAACTATTATTACTGTTTTAAAAGATGCTATGTATCGGTTATTTGGTTACTACAACGCAAGAGGACATGGGAGGTTGTTACCATTGTACCTTCTGATTGCACCATCTCTGGTTCATTCGATACTTCATTACTCCATCAAGTCTTTGATAGAGTACATAGTGACGATGCGAAGTCGCTTACAACGACAGTCGCAGCGACGGAAGGACGACTTAAGCGTCGACATTGCGCAGACATACTACACACAGGTTTACGCCCACTTTATTTCATCCCTATGCACAGACATTCTTTTGTACCCCCTGGAAACGGTCGTTATGCGTCTCCACGTTCAAGGAACTAGAACAATTATTGATGATACTGACAATGGACGAGGCGTTGTTCCCTTGTGTACAAACTATGAAGGAATCGCAGACTGTTTTGAAAGCATGCAAATCGAAGAAGGAACTTTTGGATTCTTTAAAGGATTTGGCTCCCTAATGATCCAGTATAGTTTGAACTATATAATAGTGAAGTTTGTGAAACTAGTCTTTGATCGAATGGCGGATAATAGTCGACGGAGGCAACTTGAATTCAAAACGAGGTAATCTGAATATCACGATGTGATGAAGGTAGATGATTTGCGGAGAGCTCCCAATGTTGTAATTGATGCTTGTAATGTATTGACGAGGCATTACGCCCCAAAATAGAAAATTTGTGAATGATGCCACCATTGTATCGGCTATGGATCTATTGTTGTTAATGGTAGTTCCGAAGTTGCTCCATTTATGTTTCATCACATTACATTTCTTGTATCGTGATCAAAAATAGTGTAAGAATTATAAATTGACACCGTCAAACCCCATGACTGGGAATAAAAGAAGTTAAACGAATAAATAAAAAAAATTAAAAAATGACGATGTGATAGAGTAATAGGAAGAGGAAGTACTGATAAGGAGCTCGTACGAACTGACTGGAAATAGTGTATAACTACCATTTCCCTACTCATATCTTTCAGATGATTAATGAAGTTTCGATTCAAAGTTTATGAACAGCGTTTTATTAACTGCAGGGTAATTATTCATTCCGCGGGACCGATTCCGGTGGCAGTATTGTAGTGTGGTTTCATGCTGCCCGAATCCTGCCTAGTCCAATATAAAGACTATCGGTTGGGGAAGGCAACGGGAGACCACCCCTGTAAATGTGCTCTCTTCCCAGGACATTGCTCGCTCTGGCTGAGCAATAGGCTACGCTCGAAATTGAGTATGCACCTTTTTTCCCTAACGATCTTGTAATTGTGTAAGATACCCTATTTCATTGCTAAAATTCAAAGTTCGGACACCAACAAAATTCGCTAGAAAATGCGTTATAGTTTTGTGAGGGTACAAGACGTGTCAATTTTTATGTGGATTGACAAGGCACGTTTTCATTGTTAGAGGCCTTTATAGCGAGTTAGTTGTTGTAAAAAGTTAATGATTTGGGGTGGTGGCACATTCCATTACATACAAGTTAAGTAACTGATAAGTTCGTCTTAGAGATCACTCCAGCGATGGATCTCAATTGAGGCAGGTTATTCGGACCCTGTCATACACATCAAACGTAGCACACGACCAGCGTGATTGCACCCATACGCATTGCTTTGATTGCATGGATTTATTCATTCTTACTCTCAGGAACCAAATAGACAGAGGTTTAGAGTTTTTTTAAAAAAAACGATCGATAAACACACCATGGTATAGCCTGCTTTGCTGGTCTTGTAACACATGCAGCCCACCCCCACAGCTCTCACAAGCATTTCCTTAAAAACCTTTGTAAGAAAATACAGCAATCACTAAAACAGCGCAAGATTCGGATCAGTGCCCCCTTCCCGCAACAGAACTGGCGGGCTTCACCCTTGCATTGCAGAGGAATATTTACAGGTAAATAATTTAAATAGGTTGAGATATCAATCTGGACATGTCAAAATATACCCTTGTAAAGTTTATAATTTTAAAATCATCGTTTTGTTGTTTGTCTCTTTGTCAAATTGATGGCTATAATGTGTAATTCTAAACATCGATAATATTGGCTTTCTAGTGGCTTACTGAAGCTTAACTGTAGCAGTGTTCTAGTAGTTTACAGCACAGGAAATAGAAATAAATGATTGTCATAGAGTGCAGAAATTATATCAATGTTGTAAAAAAAATAAACATTTATATTTTGTATTAAATCCAAACGTTTTCTCAAGCTATCGCACCTCAAGCGAACCTACTATTGCCATTCAACCTTGCCGCCCCCATAACCATGTGTAAAATGACATAAAGAGGCTAAATTGCGTTAGGTGACTCAGCATGTTTTGTCGCTATTGAAGCATAAATCCAGGATTTTACAAGGGAGAGGTCGAAAAATGCCGTATCGGGAGTCCATAGTGATAATTTGTAAACGCCCTATGCGAATTGGGGATCAATACTGATGCTTTTAAATAGGAGTAGATTTTAGTAAGGTGATTTGTATTCATTGTTTCAGCTCACTCGTATTGGAAACGATTTGTACAGTAAGGAAGGAACATGCATCTCGTAATGAGGATTCCATAGCTCATATCGTCCTGCCCTCGAGATCAACAAATTTGGTTTACAGATTCATGTAGTAGTGGTGTTTGTAAAACAAAAGCATTTATCTATTATTTTTGTTTTATAAATGCGCAATTACCCAGTGTTGCCAGGTTTTTCGTTTTTCAACAAAGTCGCCCTGTTCCGCACGTTTCAAGTCAAGGTCAAAGTTTTGCAATTTCTCCTTTGCCTCCCAAACATCGATTGGAAAGTCGTGAGAAATGGATTGTGGTCGTTGAATCGATTGCAAAATCGCCCCATGTGGCACCAGTACTATGAACTAGCAGAACTTAAACTGCTTATATTATGCTTGTGAATTTGAGATACTAGGATAAATATTTACTTGTGAAATTAAGACATCAGTTGGATGATTAATTTTTTTCTTGTGGCATTGTTAAGATTTTGCCGTCATTTTCCCGACGCTTTCAGTTGCAAACACTTGCAAGTAGGCATATTACATGTACGCGAAGCTATGATAATGTTATTATTCCTGTGTCCTTCCCGACTTTATTACACTCTTTCCTTTCTGTAGGCAGCACAAGACTCAGATCAAGTGCGCCAACTGCTTAGCCGCAGCACATCCTTAAGTGCTTTTGTCGAACAAAACATTTAAGAAGCCGACAAATCAAAGTCAGAATAGAGCAACGAAGAAATAATTACTGTGTATGCGAAGCTTTTCTTTCACAAGTACATTGTCAACCAGCAACAAGTAGCAATAGATAAGGCAGTGATGAAGAGTGACACAATTTGGTACAATACGGTTTAACCATGTATTGCAGTAATGTGAATTGACATAAAATTAGCCAATACGAGCCTAGAACATTTCCGAATCGGACGCTATTTTTAGGCAGTATAATACCACGTGGTACATATTGACAACTAGAGCATTGATCATAGCATAGGAGATCGTAGGCCTACTCGGGCTCATATGCAATGTTGCCAAGGGAAACTAGATCAATGGAGTTCAACTGTAGTGGATGCAAAATAATCACAATTCATCTGCCTGCCCAACTCTTTATCATCTCTACATTGAAGTCTCATTGAGCTGGTGCTCTTAGCGCTACTATCATCTTCCACTTTCACTTTTAAAGAAGCTGATGACGTCTTTGAATTTCAACAAAACACTCTGTTTCAGCTGAAGAGCAAGTGACTCTCGTCCGCCATTGGGTAAAATGAAGGAATGTTTTTGAACTTGTCGCAGATTGGTCAAACTATACGCCAAGACTAAAGGTTGGTCCTGCGAATAGAACATATCCTATTAGTCGTTCTTATATCTATCGTATTGGATAGATTTTCAGCCAATACGACCAAATTAGTCCCATCATTGAACTAGGTAAATAGCTCTTTCCACACTGTCTACCTATTTCAGACGAAGTAAATATTTAGGTCGCCTGTTTAGATCGTCAGTGTGGATACGGTACACGACCTAGGAGATAAGTCAAATGAATATAGGTCAATGAAATTTAGCTCGTCAGTGTAATAACGGTGTGTAGACGGACTCCAGTCGATCGATCGCTGAGAGTACAGCAGGGCTACCTTTTCGCAGAGTAAGCGATTGGAGAATGGATTCATAAAACAAAGCCTAAACAAATAGCGACAGCAATATTTTGCAACTGCGCCATCAGCTTATGTACATCACAAAAAGAGGTGTCAATTGTCGAAACTGGCTCGTCAATTTTAGGTCATCCCGTATCAACAGTCGACCTAATTTGACTTAGTGCGTCCGTTGGACGAACCAAACTTGACGATCTAAATCGCTAAGTTTTTAAATCGTCTCCCTTTCCTCACTGACGATCTAAAGCGGCGAACTAAAATTTAGGCCGTCTGATATTTTGATCGTCGTTTTAGATCGACAGTATGAAAATGGTAATTACTTTAAGATATGTGCCGACGCGTTGTATCAAAGTGACAGCTTGCCTCGACCGTTCCCCGAGGAGCTTCTTATTGGATTGGCTAAGGCTTCGATGCGCTGTGTTAACTTAAGCTCCAACCATAAGATGTACTGAGGAAAAACGGGGTAACCATAGTTACTTAATAGTGCTTTGCTTCTATGAATTTCAAGTTTTTGCATCCTCGATGAAACCTGCCATTTATTTTCAATGCGCAGCACATAACACATTTGGGGTCTTCAAAAATATGTGGTAGTATGATGAATTCCTCACAAAATTTGAGATATCATGACATGCCATGTCATGCCAGGTGTTAAATTTTGTCTTCGAAAATAATAAAAGCAACTTCCTGTCGTTCCCTGGTTTGTTGGTGAGGAAAATATCACTAAATTCACGAACAGTACGTATAGGAAATCTACATTTCATGGCCAAGACGTCCTGTGGACTCCTCCAAAGTGAGGCTCATTAAAACCATGGCTCACCAGACTAACTGAAACCAGAACTCAGTTCAATAAAGCAAAGTTTTCGTTCCAATATTTGTTTCTAGTATGTTGTCAGATCTATTTGCAGCTTTCGAGTGAAAAATCAGTTCGAACCTACGAAACGTCCCTTGAGACTTAAAACTTTTCTGTATTGAAAACGTTTTACATAGATTTGAAAAAGGCAGATTAAAAAGACCACGGAATTATTTTGGCTCTACGCGTTATTTATGCTAGTAAGAGAGCATTCTCAAATAACCACGAAGATCGCGTGCCTTCAACTGATTGCAACTGTCTCTTTCGCAAACAGAAAAAGATTATTGTTTCACTGGGCCTTTTTCGTTAATCAAATAGTTCTATAGACACTAGTACTGATTGGTAAAGACTGCAACACCTATAAACCAGTCCAAATAACGTAGTCCTGATAGGCTATTATAAAACGATACAACTTGGTGATTTCGTAATCTGAAGATCCTTAATTACAAAAATGGTTCCGATATTTCTTTCTATCTCAAATTCATTGTATCAGAATACGTAAAGAGTTTCGTACTGAATATGCTTATCAAAACAGCCAATTTTAATAGTGACTTGCCAATGGTAAGCGCTAAGAGTGCCCCTTATGTTTTCCTGATGTAGGAAACTGCAAAGCGCGAAGTAAAAATTCTAGCATCAACATAAATCAGCCAGTCGATGCTCGTTTCTCCCATGCCAAAGCACCCGGTGTACAACATGAAGTTCAGCGTGAAGCTATCAACATTGCAAGAGGTCTCCACAGTTATTCCGTTGATTAAGGACCGTTGCAATTGATCATGCAAAAGGGGAAGAGACACGTTATTGTCTAAGGGAACCAAAGCTATTTAGTGGATTTATACGCAACAATACTAAGGCAAAAAGGGGAAGGCCGCATGCCCCTTCCCGTCCCTACCACTACGGCCATGTGATAAGAAAAATCCTGATGACTTCGCACAAATAGAATGTGTTTCTCTGATAGATACAAAAACGCTAGATCGAAAAGCAGTGAGTATATCCTCGACCCCGGGAAAGGTGCAGAGCTATACGTTGCTGCATTCCCGACTTCAGTTCATCGAGAGGGAAGATTAAAACAATTGAGCTAAAAGAAGGCTAGCTGAAATGTAAGTGAATTTTGTATTTTAAAGTTTGGCCTGCAAATATTGCTGTCTGCATATGTTGGAATGGTGCAGTGACAAAACACAACTTACAGACATTGCCCTACCATTTCTCTCGCAGACTGTCAATGAACTTGAAAGTCTCTAATAGGATAGGGAATACTTTTGCTTAAGTTCTGATCAAAGGACACCAGCTTGGAATAAACTGACAAGACGTTTCAAATGCAATTTGCACACAATAGGTAAGTACATTCCAGCATGAAGATTACACTTGGAATACACTCATAAGACAGTTCCAATGCAATTTGTACACAATAGATATATGTACGTTGCAACGTTCAGACTACACTGGGAATACGCTCATTAGGCACATCCGCGAAGTCTGGGAAAGGCCAGCCTCTGATGCTGCAAACCCACTAATAACCTCTCCCTGTTCCAGGAAAGTGCCCATACAAAGTTTTATAATGATAGGCAAAGCGGTGTGGCTGCCTATTCCGCTTACACACAGACATGTTCTCGCTTATTCTATTACATTAGTCTGATGGAGGTTGTGCAGCATTAATAAAAGCTCAGCAAAGGTCAGCGTTTACTTTCAGATTAAGCCATTCAGTTAGCACAATACAGCCTCGTAATGCCAGCAAGCAATGCTACAAGTGAACGTGCATTTAATACAATGAGACGTATAAAGACGTAATTGCACATCACGATGAACCATAACAGGCTTAGCCATACTATTTCTATCAACTTGTATTCAGAAAAGTTTGATAACATTGACCTGAAACCAGTTTTGAACGAATTTATTGACAGTTCTGACGGAAGAAAAAATGTTTTGGAAAATTGTAAATCCATAATTTTTAATGAAAACATCCGCAAATATTATTTATATCTCTTTGTTTTAATTTTTTCTTCATCTTGTGTCTGAAAATGTTCGCCAGTGGACGGCTAGAGCTAGACAGCATCTAGTCGTAAAATTATCCATTTGTTCGCGTCCATCAACCATGCGATTATTTAAAACCAAATTAAAACAATACTCAGACAAAACTCTTTCAAATTGTATTTTTGACCCCTAATTTATTCCATAGGCTAGGTACAAAGTGATAGATTCAGCTACGTAATAGTACATTTTTATGCAAAAAAGATGATTAGGGAAACTTTCAGCAGAAATTTTAAGGCTTTAAAGGATTGGATATTTCAATATTTTGCGATCAAAATGGTTTTTTATTTATGTCATAATGTGCGTCAGAGGCCGTTCCTGAGAGCAGATTTTCAAGATTTTCTTCGTCGCTCAACAATGGTGGACGACATTTTCCCACTTCATCATTTTC
>JAAAKL020009236.1:0-15251 GCA_010016065.2 Carybdea cf. marsupialis auct. non (Linnaeus, 1758)
CTGTCTGCCTGTCTATCTTGGTTAGGGGTTGAGAGGAATGGAAAAAATTAGACGCCAAAATTAGTTTTAAAACAAAGGAAGTCTCAGTGTATTAGAGGGCTGATATACAATCCTGAACAAATAGAAGTTATATTTTAACTAAATTTCGAAGAAAATGGCGCAAATCACGCTTGACACTTGCCACATGAAAGGGGTGTCCATTCCTGCTATTATTTGTTTTCTAGATCTCTCCGCTTAGCAGCAGGGAAGTCTGACATGCAAGTCTTTAAAATGCTCTTTTTCACACATAGCAATACTTTGAAACGGGAGTTAGTGAAACTTGCATATTCCGTAGTCCAAAATTGTAGCTAAAAGTACTCACCAGTTCATAAAGTATTTTAGGATATATCCAGTTGTAAGTATTTTCACATTTTTTGAACAACTTTGTACAAACAGGCTTCTGTCTGAGTGCCTGATGAAAGTAGTAACTTATCGAATCTCCATAAATCCACAGAAGATCATGGGTTTTCCTCTCCGCGTCACGAATTTTACGAAGAGAGCTCCATCGAACTAGGATATAAAGATATCACAATGAAAGCTTTAAACTTATGTTCTCTATATAAAGTTATTAAGTTACGATATTAAATTAACTACAGTACGAAAAAGAGCATCACAATAAAACAAGTGCTTCAGAGAAAGGAGAATACCACCACATAGCATTTGCAGGCACTCTTTTAATGCCCCTGGCATTTAAAATGTTGACTTGTAGTACAAAACGTAAAACTTGTCTCAACTAACAGAGTTATTTTGCAAAATGCTTTCTGCCAGACACTGAACGCAACAATTGTCTAAAGTGAGAATAAAATTCTTTCGAGAAGGTTCTATAGGACATGAGGGACACCTTTTTTGAGATTAAACTCTAAATGAGTGATACGTTTCATTTCTTTTATACTTTTGCTGGCTTCTTTTTTTAAATAATTGCAGCTTCTACATCGGGGAGATAAAACGAGGAACGCAATGTTACTGGTCTTGGCATTTTGGAGACTATTCTGATGAATAGCACCGTGTCGTCTGCAATTTAAACAAACGTGTTGTATTTTTACAAACCATGGATGTGCACCTGGAAACCTGTGCTATTGCAGGAGTGATTAAAAAAATTGGGTTATCTGAGTCCCATTGTCTTAAAAAAGTAGACGACACAGGTTGCTGAGGGTGCTCAGAACTGTGAATATTCTAGGAGTATGTAGCGAATTGTTTGTGGTGGTACTCCAGTCAAATTCAATTTTTGGTGTCAAGTACATATTTAACATTTTCTTATCTCAGTTTTTGCTTTAGGTACTTAAAACGTCGCTGAATTTCGACAAATTTGTGTAAAATACAAGAAACCGTATTAAGGCAATATTTTTGAAGATGGATGGAAGAAAATATTAAAACCTGTCCAAAAAACTTCAAAGGCAAGAAAAATATGACGGGGGTGACATTCAAGGCTTCAATTGACCTGTTTTTTATGAAGGTCCATTTATATTGCTAGAAGGAGTAAAGAGGAAAATAATGACTATAAGGTTAGATAGTGTTTTATCATAGGTCCAGATTCTAAGCGTTGGAAGTTTTGCCTTAAAAGTATCCCGAGATTGGTTTATTTGAAATTTATTAACTTTTTCACTCTTTGATGATATCTGTCACCAAATTTGATTGTATAATCTAAACTAAAAGATATATATGATTCTCCTATATTGTTAGGTGCAACAATTAAGAAGGCGAAGTAAAATCGTTTCAGTATGCAATTGTAACAGCATGAGAGAACGATGGGTTAGAGCGCAATGCAAAGGCGGTGCGAGAAAGACCTAATGCTGCCTTAGCACTTGCATTAAACAGGCACTTAAGAATGCTGGAGAAGTAGCCAAACTGGAAGCTAAAAATGTAAGTTGCTGTACGAAATTTTTGCCAGTCAATAGAACATCAAGTTAACAGTTCGGAACGGCTTGTATACGCACCACAATAATATCGCTGAAAGTGAAGAGATAAAAGAAATCGTTGTTGGTAGCAATAGTTCCTGTTTCAAACTTCGTTAAGAACGGGATTAAGGAAGTAACAAATATTTACGAGGAATTTGGAGGGTAGTCTAAGACGGGTCATCCTCATCTCCCTTTTAAATTCTTGGATACCATTTCCGCTTGTCCCCCCATGATCCACGCTTATCAAAGTTGAACACCTTGTAAATATAAATAAATACAATTTGTCACGTTTAAAGGTAGTTCCTCTTGCTGAATTCATCGGCCTTTATTTACCTACACTAAGTGAGAAGTTGCTAACACTATGAGTCTCAGGTACATCATATCAGACTTCAATCTCCTATTTATATTGATTTAAACGATTGAAATATAATCGATCCTTTGAAGAACATCCAATTTCAAAAATCGAAAAACGGTTGTGGTATACACTGTTGAAGTTTTTTCTATTTCGTGTATCTTCGAAATCAAGTAATAGTAACGGATCCAAAAGGTTTCGATATCAAATGGAACGATTTTTGCAGGGGGGAGGATTACCCAACAGGGCTCTGATGCTTTCTCAGCTCCTCTGGTGTATACTAACAAAAAGACCCGTATAAGGTGTGCATGCTTACACATTATGCGGAGGGACAGTGTGACGTCACGATTTTAAAAATGTTTGAATTATGAAAGAAATACTCAATTTTCATATTGCCCTATTAGAGAGAACGTCAATGGCCAAAATTGAAAGTGATGCCCTTTTTCAACACCAAAATATCAGCTTTCAAAGTTTTAAGATCTTTATTTGTTGCTGGATCCTAACGTAAAGATCCAAGGAAAATTAAGAGACTTTTAACAAGAGATCTTTTAATTTCAAATGCCTCTAGTTTAAATACTATATACACTACAGCACTGGTGCTTTGAGAAACATCCTATTATAGGGTTACTTTTAGGTATCTGGAGTCAAATCGTCCTATTTTCAAAACTTTTGATTTGTGACCTCATCACTTCCCCTCCGCATTTGAAAGGAGTTCCCCAATTACTGAGTTCACAGCGGGACGTTGCTAATTTACTTGAAACTGTTTTTTTAATTCGATCAAAAAAGTTGTTATTGCCGTCAGAAAATTATACGTCAAGCTGTAAACAATCGGAATTATTCGCGCCAATCAACCAAATAATGTAATAGTCTCTCATTTATATCTTAGGGCCTCTTAATGATGTCATAACCAATTGGTTCTGTTTCCAGTGTTTACTGGAGCTTGTAAAGGGAACGGATCGCTCCCGTCTCGATGCAGCAATGTATCCAAATTGGGATGGATTCTTATCAGAAATGGGAACGGTTTCTTTTCCCGAAAGGGAACGGTTTCTTTTTCCAAATGGAAACGGAACCAACAGTAACCGTGTATACGCAAGCCGTATCTTTCTCAATTTGGTAACGAATTCATTCTTATCCGTTCCTATTTAAATGGGGTCCAAGTTTGTAGGGTGAGACAGAGACTGAGGTGTACTGCCCTCTTATTCACAGTTAGGAGCATGCGCACTGTAAAAAAATGAAAACCGTTATTTCTTCCTATTATGAAGGACTTTCACAAAACTATTTCCTCAGAGAAAAAAGCAGATAATTTCATACTTTTCCATTCTGGTTGTTTGAGAGGCAACCAGTTTTGTCCGTCTGCTGTCCAGCGCCCGTAACCGTCCCACAGCATACGACACGGTGTCCCACATTGGAGACCAAGTGTAATGAAAGGCAAATCTAACAAAATAAAACTTGGCAGTTAGATAAAAATGATTACAAAGGAGTTTTTCTCATTTATGTAAATAAACAGTCTGTCTATCGTGTTGTCTACCTGTCTTTCTATTTAGGTATTACCTTCTCTCAGACTTATCACGACCCTTTCCTCTATCCATTCTTCTCCAAAACCCCACCCCCACCCCCACACCAAGCCTTAAGACGTTATTGTGAGCCTTAGAATTGGAGCTTGTGAAGTATCGTTTTCTTTTCGCATCTATACAATATTTACTATATTTTAATGATTTACCTTTCACTCCTAAATCTTATTTAAATATATACAAGGAAAATGTTCACACGATTAAATTCTACAAGATTGTCTACGCTAGATATGACTCCTATATGAATCTGTCACTATCAAAGTGGAACAAAAGTTAGCACTGTTATTGTCAACTGATATGTTATGACAATTATGGAGAAACCGCTGCTTCATACTGCAAGCAATTAATGCTTTTTTGCAACAATAGAATATAACAATAGAATATATACTCTTTGACAGATGGATTCTTCCGTCTTCTTATTACCTGAACAACCCACTCAGAGAAATAGAGTGAAAGTGGCTGAGTAGACCACAGTCACTAGAACCCTTCATGTGTTCTTTAAGCAAGTTCAGCGTGACACATGTATGACAAGGCCGGGCTATCCAAACACAGGTACAATCCATCTGACGGGCTTCTTGTGTTTCTGTCTCCCCAATTTCCCTCACATGGACTAGGTGTGCCCCGTGACTATGGCAAAGAGAAATTGTCAAAGCTTCCCAGCGCTAGGATCGAACCCGGGTCGGTGGTTTTCATAGCAGGCTTTTTAGACCACACGGCCACACGCTCCACACACACGTTCTTTGACAGACAGATTTCTTAATGATCGTATTGAAAATACTATATTCTAGCTCAGATAAAAACCGAACATGTTAACCATAACTTTATGCTTCTTAATTGATCTGTAAAAATTCATTCATTTCCCCGCATTTAGGATTTTACAGCCAGAAGAATTCATATTTAGTCTACACGGTAGAATGTACATTGCACAAAACATTTGATAGTTTCGTATCTACCTTCTGTATTGTATCTTGATTTCGGTACGTTTAACTTCATTGCAGAACCTGAACCAATAGGCTGGGCAATGTATTCCTTCATATCTGCCAATGTATATTTTGAAATGTACTTGTGTTGGTTGGTTTTGTTTTTTCTCTTTCCAGAACAGTGTGCTGCAATGGAAAATACAAACGAGTAACTGAATTGAGATGGCAAGTTAACTTCGAGGGTACAGTAACAGGAGTGTATGTAGTACCCTCATTGTTTTAGCATTGTAGGATACATTATATTCATATACATTCTTTCTGTTATTATTTCTGTCATCAGAATTATTTAGGGTTGTTCCCTCTCTCCGTTATCTCGGGATAGAAAATCTGAGTTCTGCTTTCCTTAATAATCATATTTTTGCTATAGCTTTCCTGTAAAAAAATATATATATATAACAATAATATCAGTACTGCCTTCAATTGTGCTACTCACTACTCTCAAAACAACAATGTATTAAGACAACTTGCATATAAGGTTGTTTCCGAAGAATTGTATGAATGAAATTGTACAGTCACTCACACAGTCACTAATCCTCGAGCACCGTGCGGTGTGTAGAGCCAACTTAAAACACAATTACTCGCCAGTGCTGACAATCGGCAGCGAGCTGCTCCGTACCCTTACTATTCAGAAATTACTCAACCAACAACGCACATGAAAATAGGAACTGTTTTTCAGAATTTCTTGATATGAGCCGTGTGTGTTTCCTTAAAGGGTTTTGCGGAGTCGTACGATAGTGTTCATCCAACTTGAAAATCAGGAGGACATCTTCTTTTTGATGCAATGCATGGTTGATAGCATATTGCCATGCAGAATTTATCGATCGGTCAATTACCTAATTTTATTTAACAGACAAATTGGTCAATGGCATCATTCTCCATTTGCTTGGAAAAAATACTCTGTTTATTTCAAGGCATCTTTTATTACAAATGTTGGAGTTGGTCAAGGCTACTTGCAGAAGATAACTACGTAATTTTCAAAGTGGACCTCACAATTTCATCTTGGCATATAATAGAAATCGTACGTTTGGAGCAAGTAAAATCCCTGCCAAACCTAAAATTATGTATTGACTAGCATTACTAAAATGTGGTTTGAAAGATACTTTTTGACTTTGCGACTCTCTTTATCAGAAGGTACGCATTGAGTAGGAAATACAACAACGAATTGTCATACGCACCTTTTACAAACCAATCTGTCGGTGGATCTTTTATGCCTTTGCACTGTGTATAATCCAAAACTATATCTATGTAGTAAACACCAGGTTCCATAATCATTGCTATTGCTTCATATGTCCCATTCATCAAGTCAATCACTGTAGCTGACATCACATACTGACCACGTATAGTGACACGCCATGCATCTCCACCGAAATATTTCAATTCTCCATTGGAGGTGTAAGTGTCGATAAGGATTCTTGTGTGTTCTCCCGCAGGCAACAATTCAACATAGCTCACTCGACTTCGGCGAGGATCTGTTGCCCACCTTAAAGGAAACATATGATACTATAATCCACAACTCCAATAATGTCCAAACAAACAAGGAAATCTAGATAAATTTTTTTCTGTCTTTCTTTAAACTTACAATACGTTTCTCAGCCAAGTAATGCATTAAAAATTAGCGTAAAGTGAGAGAAACGAACTTTCTCATTGCAGAACGATATTTATTGGACTGGTTTAGATCTCGAACTTTTCATCCGCAGAATTTAATAGAGTAAAGTATGTTTATGAAAAGTAAAGCGGATGGATTACTTTGGTTTTGCAATTCGTAGGGTGTAAGGGGCTAATTACTTCGTAGGAGTTAGTTCCACTAAATGTAATAGATACTACTTTATTTAGGCGTCGAGCTTGTCATGAGTAAAACAGAATGCATAAATTATGAAGATTTTTTTTATTGGTACAATGTGACGAAACTTTGTGTTTTAACAAAACAACTAATAGACCTCAAAAATTCAAACCGCAGTAATGCAGTGTAATCACTTTAACATCCATGGATTTAGCTACGAAGGCATTTTTCCAGTCTAACGGGCGACTACGTGGCACGGGGAGCTGCAACGGAGGACACTCTGTTATTCCAGGTAATCTATCAATATGAAGGAAAACTGTATTTGCTACCCCTTTCAAAGTTATTCAATGGGCCCGGAAACGGTAAATCATCCAACGTTTTTTTTTCATTCACTTTTGTTTTGTCACAAGACAAGATATGTTTCAAAGTTATTGTCATGAAAAATCTCTTGCATTAAGGTCGACCATGCACACGAATGAAGTTTGGATCAGTTTGTTTTCATATTTGTGTATCCTTTGTGTATCCACACTGGGCTCTTCTTAAGGTGACATGTTTAATAAAGATCTATCGAGTACTTTACAGTCTTGCAAATAGATCTCTCCTAGTAAAACTATTTGCTTTTCAGGATGTAGTAATACTCTGCTAATTTACTAGTTGTCATAAGGAGATATCTTAATGTAATACCATTATTTTTTCACAATGTAGCAACCTGTAGTCAATATGCTTGCATCACTTCATACTCTCCTCTCCTTAAGAGTATTCGCAAGTAATAATCCAGGACACTGTTTGCTTCAGTACAGGTGTTGTGCCACCTGCCAACTTGTAAGTGTACCTTAGCTGCTGTACAAATATCCTGCTATACCTGTATTTCAGCATGTATCTCTGTTTTGCTTTCCACTATGAATCTAGCAAGTTAGAAGAGACACTAGTGAAAAGTGAAAATGTCACCACCGGGATTCGAACCCGGGGCCCACACATTGATGCTCTACCAACTGAGCTATGGTGACCCGGTGATAACATAGTTCACTTTTTACCAGCCGCCACATTAGCTCCCTATATTCCTCTACTTCATAAAACAATTTCGATAAATTTTATGGTGATGGTTTTTTATGATGCTAAGGTGATTACTGGACTCCAGATACGAGGTACGATATTATTGATAATTGCATGTTAATATTGAATATTTACAATTAAATCGATCTTCAGAAGGCAATGATTGGATTGTTAATCAATTTATCGAAGAACTCACAGTCAGTTAGACGAATTATCAAAATTTTTGTGTTGTGCGTAGGAACATATATTAAACTGTGTTAAGGTGGCCGCACAAATACGAGATATAGATAAATCATTCATATACTTGAGTCCAATATATCTTCATGCAATAAAGTAGAATACTGGCAAATGAAAATGATACTAAAAGGCAAGTTTATTATCGAGTGAAATCTAACTTTACAACGTCATTCTGACCTAAAGCAGCTATATACATGGCATAAATAGGACGTACTTATTTGTAAAAGTCATGCTTTAGCCTATTTAATTCGCCATGATTGCTTGCATTATTGCTTTCTCTGAGGTGTAATTGCAAGAACTGGGAGAAGCCGTTCGTCCATGTCAAGAATTATTTGTAAATGTTCCAGATTATCAATCAAATGGAATCGTGTGTGGGGAATGTTAAATTTCGTCAAAAATATCTCGTCACTATAATTTTCAATACTGGTGTGTGTGCATCTGGAGTGGGGGGGGGGGGGGAGTGCGGGTTGGTCGCTTAAAGAAGGTTACAATACTTTGACGTCGCATTTATCTCTATGTCTTGTTTGTTGCAATGCTTTTGCAATGCTTTGCTACAACGCATATTGCCCTTCTCACATTTATACGTGATGTTGTACCTGCCACGATCAGTGCTTGCATGAATGTTGCAAAACTTGCCATGTTTAATTTTCTTATAATTGTTGTTGCCCTTGCCATTTCAATGCTCGGTGCCTGATAAAAATCTTTGCAGTTGCCCTTATTGATATTATCTCACCCAATTGCCATGTTTTGGTATTTTGGTACCATCAATCAAATTATTTTCATTTCCACAAAAATGGTATTTGTAAATCATCTAAGGGAGACGCCGGATCAATCAAAGATCATAGTTATTCTTCTTCAAGCTGATACATACATTAAGAAATAAATCATATGTAAGTAACACTAATCCTTACCTAACATCCAGCATTTCGTTACTGGAAGCCCGTTCATCTGCACATGGAGCAATCACATCTTGCCATAAGAATCTTTGTTGTCGTACCCTACACCAATCTCTTTTCAGTCTTTCTATGTCAGCGTAGCTTATATTCGAGAGTGCCACTGTCAAAGTATTTGGCTCGCGTGGGAAAATTATTCTCTGAACCAGGAGCCATGACAATGAAAATAGCAGCAATGTGGCCGAAACAACTGATTTCAGAAGTTGCATGTGGGACTGATGACTACCGCAACAGGTCATCAGGTTGTTTCGATTTCTTGATAGCTTTGGGGGTTTTCCTAAGGAATCTTACGTGGCTAGCTGTGATCCGCATTGGGTCAATTATTTTCCCCTTTTCAGGGTGTTATCTTTGTGAATTTGTAACTAAAAAAGAAAAAAAAAGAAAATAGATAGTCATAGTTTCAATCATTTCCATTTTTCTTTATTTCAAGTAAGGAATCTCAGACAGAAAAACCTTTCTTGTTATCAAACCATAAAAAGATGCAACGTTTCAAACCTAGCAGATATTAAACAACGATGAAATAAATTTACACCTAAATCAGAATAGAAGATGACTATTTAACTTCAGGAAATAATTATTAAGACTGATGTATACAAATGGTACAACACGACATTATTGTAGGTACGAAAAGAGCCACTGATGTATATTCATGTTTAACGCCATAAATGTATCGACTGCCAAATGTGGTACACCGATTCCCGGAAGAGTTATTCTCAGCCTATGGGTGTACTGCTGAAGTTACTGATGGTAGTTACTGATCTTTGCCCGATGAATGTTTAGATGATATTGTCCATGTCTTTTTTTCTCCAAAAAATAAGTGTAACCTAATTTGGAAATTCTAATACTTCAGTATGAAACTAAAAATTTGGGTACGAGGCACATACATGATGGTTTCAGCACATCATAGTTCTTATTTATAGCATCTGGTCCTCTAATACCGCTATTTTTGCATTTATATAAAAGTGTTTGTAAACTGGAGAATGGTAAAATATCTTCCCTGTATTTACATGAAACTATCTTATTAAATACTATTGTACATTTAAGATAGTGCTTTTCAAGAGAATATCATGTCATTTAGGAAGTCCTCTTAATTTAAACGTATGATATACGAAGAGGGAAATGTCAATCAGGGTGCGTAAATATCAGGTTTTAGAAGATTAGAAGACTAGGTTTCTTTGCCTCTATGTTTTAGTGAATGGCAGTTTTTGATTCTTTAAAAATCAATGCAAGTAAAGATTTTATTAAGTTATAGTTGAGTATTAAAACTCGGTTGAGTCCCAGGCATTGTTTATGCGAAATGAAAACGGGGCGCTGTGTTATCATAAACTTAAAGGGTGTTTTACATGGTAAGGCCGATTCACAGTTTTCATGACGTTAAGTGTAGTTTCCAAGCTGCTACTTACACGCCAGTTGATCTCGATGCAAATTGGTCCGACATTAGAAAACGTTTCGCACTGCAAGAGATTCGCTTCCCATTTTTCATCACGTGACAATACGTCTAAAGTTTGAACATGGCCGCCTTGAAGTCGCAATGCAAGGCAGTGCTTTCTCTGGAGTTCATTGTTGACTAGGAAATAATCGAACTGACTTAAGATGTGGAACGTATCCAAGCTCGAATCAACCAGGACTTTTACAAAACAGTAAAACAAAAGAGGCTTAACAGAAACAAGCATATCAACGTCAAACACACATTGTTTTGGGACAGGGAGAGAGAACATCTAATAGTATGATACTTAGCAAAATACAGGTATATGCGCAAGTAGACCATTCCTGTTTCAAGACGGCAGTTAAAATGGCTGAGAGGCTTCTCAATGTAATGTCCAGCACTATCATACATCTGATATTGGGGGCGACCCGAAGCCCCAAATAAAAGGTAGAGACGTTAACTAGAAACAACATACGGAAAAGAAAGGAACAAGAATGATTCGGGGCTACGAAAGATGTTTGTGTGTTTGTAAACTAGAATATCTGTATGATCTTCAATTGCATATGCATTGCTGTTGAAACTTTATGACTTTATGTGATTCATATAAAATGAATATTGCATTTAAGCAAATTTATTATGATGATTTAGTGGAATTAGTGTTATGGATCAAGTGCAGCATATGAAGTATACATTATATTATTATTTTCCATTGGAGGGATTGAGGCTGCTATCAAGTCATTCTTACATATCGTGAACAAAGTGCAACGAAAATTATAATTTTCATCGTGCAAATAAAAGTATTCTGTAGCCGTGAAAAATCAGCCAGATCCTGTTTACATGTATGATAGACGTTTTAGTTTCATATAATGTTTTGTGTAACAGCGAGTGTTGCTTTTGTGAAACAGAAAATTTTCATCATTCTCACGAAGACATGCTTAATATTTCTATGTCTTCGGCTGTATTTGGTTGATGTATGTTAATAAAAATATAATTGAAAATTAAAAGAAATATCATTATTACTAGTTCCTCATAACCACTTCAAGCTTGTGGTCTTCGAATTAACGAAAAATCTGCTTACAAGCAAAGCTGCTAAAAGTTACTTATCCAGACTATTCAAAGAGCTAAATATAAACACTGAACGATGTTTCTACGAGCGTATGGAGGCTTCATAAAGATCATCATACGATGTATTGTGCAAGCACATTGATAATTGGACAGAATTTACGTCTTATACATGTTTCCTTCTCAGACCTCATAAGACGTGGACTACCTCGGACGTTCCTTTCAGGAGAAGTATTGATTTAACCGTTTCAAGAGACAATTCAAAGTCTTGAAATTTTGACAAGTGCGGTTTAACCAATTTGTCAACATTCCTTACATGTATTATAAAGAGATAACGAAATCCTTTGAAACGAAAATATCATTTTTGTTGTTTTAGTTATTATAAGTTCTGAGGATTTTTTTATTCTCTTTTATTCTTGAAGATGAGTCAAATTTTTTATTGTTATTATATGCTGATTCGTTTCACTGTCACCATCTTGTTGGGAGAAAATGGAAAGAATGATTGAATGATGTAGTAAGAAGAAAAGAAAAATGGCAATGCTATTTTATAAACTTTGGTTGTCGTCATTACAGTTTTAAGTCTCATAAAACCATCCTTATTTCATATTTGCTTGATGAATAACCCGTCTTACCAATTTTATGTCCCTAAATAGCGACCTTACATTTGCCCTTGCAGAAAATGGATAATGTGTTCTTAGTTTATGTCAACAAACAATGCCATCGGAGTTGCTACACTTAACATTTTATGTTCATCATCGAAACGTGTTATTGGAAGCTTAAGTTGGAAGCATCTGTCAATCGACCGGCTAAAATGGTTAGTTTTAACTAAAATCAATCCATTGGTAGGCCTACATTTACTTATTGTCAACAACTCAATGTGTAGAAAGTTGAAGCAACATTGGTTTGCTTAGGCAATTTAAGTGTAAAGAAATAAAGATATGAAGGGAATCTAAGAAAATTTTTAAGAAGTTGCCATTAAAACTTTAAAAGAATAGAAAGGGATGAAATATCTATCTTAGTTTAAATGAACAACGGTTTTCCATGTTTGACTTTGAATAAAGTGAAACAATTGCTGCCATAACTTCTGGCTGATAGGGCAAACGAAGGGTTGTTCACAACTACAACCTTAGGAAAGCATTGATATTGACATGTCCCAAAATCCAAGGCCTCTATAAAGCCAGGTATATTTTTCCTAGACCGATTTTGTCGATTGGTCAACTGGTACCCGATTCTTACAAATGGAAGTGAAAACTCGACGACAATCAAGGCCCCTTGTTCTATGATCTGTGAAGGCCTGCGTCTTATCCGATCCAAGTTCGCTACCGTAAAGAAATAGTAAAATACAAATACATACCATTTGTACATCACGATTTAGTTAACATCCCTGGGCTTTGGGCTCACGTTGTTCCGCCAAATCCTCTTTTTATGAGCTCTGCCGATACGATTCCTGTAGGATTTAAGTATAGGGCATTCCAAGGCAAGGCCTTAAAGCGACTAGTAGCGACGTTATGCTTCCTGCTAGGGTTTTATGATCACGCATCCATCCGTACGAAGAAACCGCAAGACCGTGTCAAATGTCAGTAAACAATAGGAAGTCCAGTGGCCTTGATTCTCAGTTCAAGATAGGTCTGTAAGGACTAAATGAGATATCTCCAAATTACAAGAATATCGCTTTTTCCGTCATAAATTTTATTGAAAGTAACATTATATTAAGTTACGAGTTACTTTACTGACAGACGTTTTCAGCTAAGCAACTTTGTAAATATAGATAATTGCAACTGTCAAGAAACCACTCTTGCTTGGTGAGCAGCTAAACAACCTGCAGGTTTCAATTAGATTGTAGCTTCATCCATCGTAGTCCTTAGTCCTGATTAGAGTGATAGTAAATCTACTGGTCCTTTTCCCTAATAGAATTCTTGCTTAACCTTTCAATCATGAGCTCCGATCACACTAACAATGCTCTTTACGTTACCTATTACAATGATAAAACCCTAGGTCTTTCTGCTCTACCGGACAAGACTTTTCCTCAGACAAAAAATGTTTGATGCAAAACTCATCCTCACTAGTATGTACTGCAAAAATCTTAAAAGGAATCCAGAACGATTTTTGCATGGGTATAGATGGGGAAGCTGATACAGAATAGATAATTGTTTTGGTCAACAAAATCAATTTCTATACTGTGCGTAACAATTGATTTTAGACATTTATTAAGGGAATATATAAACATGAATTAAAATTGAAGAATTCATATTACTCTAGGGGCCAATTATTTCTGCCACTCCCGCTTTCAAATGATTTAATTCGGTAATGATCTTTTTTGCATGCTTCACGTACGAATTACCTGTCTTTAAAAATAATCCTCTTTAAATTTTTGTATAAACAACTTGAAAGTGAACATGTGTTTTGGATGAGCGCGTAACGTATCCACATATAGCACTTTCTTGGAGCGAAGAGTGCTGTTCTAAGCTTAAGAGATCCATCAATAATTGTTTTCATGGGTCTTCTAAAACAGAAAACATGAAACACGAAGAAATGTTCCACTATGAACGATGTCAAGAACCTATATGAGTAGTTGGATGAACTTCGTAATAGCTCATTTTAACTTCCAATTCAAAAACTGAATCGTTTGTAACATCACTACCTACCTTTTGTATAGAAATATGTGTTACTACCGTCGTTTGTCTTCTAATTATTTTACGTTTGTCCCGGCAGTTAACCTCAGCTGCTGGGCTGCTTGATCTTTTTCCCTCTTGATATTATATTTTTCTAGTAGGTAACAAAATTGCGTGCAACAGCACTTTGTTTTGAAGGTGTGCAGTTATCGAGCAACTGAATTACTGGACTCTCAACTTTTACAGGGTTTTCAACTCCTGACACTTTTTAGCGTGTTGTCAAGTTCTAAGGAGACTTTTCAGAATTTCCGTTTGTGCATAGATAGTCTTTGACGTTTCTTGGAAATTCTTAAGATATCTGCCCCGCCCCTGGGACATTTACAGTTACAGCATCAATCTAAAATAATCTTAGGTAACCGGAGGAACAATTGGCTGGGGAATCATATTAGCACTGACTTACGCAAACCTAACGCAGCGGAAATCAAGGTTCACGTTTCTCATTGACTTTCTAGAAACTGCTTGCTCTAGGTTGAGGCTGATTAAGCTAGTGATCATATGGTGGGTTTGTTTATGCGTACCAAAGAACAGAATAAAAAAACGAGAGTCAATTTCATTTATGCTGTAAATCAGTTCTCCTCTATGGTGATCGTCGTGATTTGTGTCTTCTTCGTCTTTTCCACACATGCCATTATGGAAAGTGTTTTGTTTAGCTTTCCTCACTATTAACAGCTCATATTGTTACATGTCGCATGACTGGTTTGTCTCCAATTTTTTATCCTCATGTCATCATTTTTCCACTCTTTGATAAACCTTTACGATATTCCGAGCCACAAAGTTTTATCTATATATCGTATACGTGATTCAATTATATAACCAAACACTAGAAAACAATAATTGTAGAGGCATCTGTAAAAAAGCACATCCTACATCAGAGATCAAACGTGTCTTGTTCCACAGGACATTAAAATTACTCTCTGAAATTATGAGGTCAACGGTATCAGTCAAAATCCGATAGCGCCTCATTCCTGTTATTTTCCCGGTCTCGACATTACTAGTTGGACTAAATGCCTGATTGTGATATTTAATCTGTCAAGGAATCTTAGCAGAATTCATCTTTTTACCTGGGCTCGAATTTGATAACGGGGCTGATGTTAAATAACGATTGTTTTATGCCTGGTAGTCGGAGTGTCAGATGGATTCCAAGACACTTGACCTTCCCTCGAAAACTAAAACTTTTGAAATAGGAAAAGAGCCTTTAATCACATTCTTTACCATGTGCAATCATAAAATA
>JAAAKL020009237.1:0-15250 GCA_010016065.2 Carybdea cf. marsupialis auct. non (Linnaeus, 1758)
GGCGTTGTTCGATCGAATGCAAGAGTAAACGCTCCTGTCCTACCCGTCTAAGAACCTCGTTATTGGATACCCGATCTTGTCTTTCTACTGAAGTGAGAAACGTATTTAATTTTGTTGTACTTTGATGGATTCGTACAAAAACTATCGCTTTGTGTAACAAGGTTCGCTTATCTTGCAGATTTAAGTTTTGTCTTTGCAAATAACCGTTAGCGACTAGTTTACATATCAAAGGGATACCTCTCGTTACGCCACACCTTGCTAACCTGTTGACGTGGATGCTTTCGGTTGTAAGAAAAACAAAAACAGTTTAACCCCAGCAAGAGATTCAAAGAGAACAACGGACTTCTTAAGTCTGGAGTTTGGTAAAGATTCTTTAAGTTTTAAAGCAACAAATCTCCCTAACGTTGTGTTCATAGGGGCATAAACAGATTTGAAAAGGGGCAAGTAGTTAGTATTTTAGAATTACAGCTATGGACTACACTGATCAAACGGAAGAACTCGCCATTGTTGAACGTCTCACATAAGCAGATTTAATGTCAAATACATACCGAGAAAATGTGCTTATCTATGAGATTTTATTGTAAGTGTGCGACCAAGTTTGTCTTTGAAAACAGCAATCATATGCAATATGCGAGATTGCGAACCATTCGTTTTTACAAATTTTGTTCTGAGAAGAAAATTCAGAAGTTTGACAGGGATATCTGGAGCTATTCCTCGCCCTGGAGACTCTTCACGTGATCCCAATAGGAAATAACTTATTGTATTATGACGTGCAGTGAGGGCAGATAGGCTTATGACACTTGTTAAAACACTTGTTAGGGGAGTTTTTTCTTTCGGCATTTCATATTCTCAATTTATGCATCGAATTTTGGGGCTGCAAGCTTAAGGGCAATTAGAAAATTTTTGCAATTGTGTGTAAATCGTTTACTAAATTGAAAATGAAGTGCCACTGGCCACAATTGATTTTCTTTAACACAACAGCCGTTGCTGTTGGAATTTTTGTATCTCTATTAAGTTATTCAAGCTGTTTTAAATTAATATAATGGAATTAAGCATTTAAATCCCAAGCTCTGGGATGGAGCTTCCAGATATTCCACCTCGAACAGAGTCTTCTCTGAGAAAGGTCTGTATTACTCCTAGCTTGGTCACTGATGTGATATCTAATCTTGACTGTGCTAAAGCTTTTGGGTCATATATGGTTCCTCTTGTTTTTTGTCTGTCTCTCTGTCTGAAAGATTCCTGTTTCCTGGCATGTTGGGAGACCGCATTAGTTGTTCCTATGTTTAAGAATAATGGCGAAAGATCCCTTCCTGAGAACTATGGCCCTATATTGCCCTCTGCCTGATGCCAGCAAAGTATTTGAGGTTGATATGAGTATGAGAGGTTGATAAATCTGGAACTGGTGGCTTACCTTGAAAGGATATGCCTTTTCTCTGATGTACAGTATAGTTTTCACTCTTATAGATGTACTACCGATCTGATTGTGGTAACTGAGCGAATCTACAGTAGTTTGGATGGACTTGGTTGCTCCAGGGTAGTTTCTCTAGACATTTCCAAGGCTTTTGATCAGGTTTGGTATGCTGTTCTTTTGCATAAAGTCAGAGCTTATGGCATTGGTAGTAACATTTTCAGGATCATTTCGTCTTTTCTGGCTGATGGAAGTATTAAGATAGCTTTGGATGGCGAGTCGTCAAATTTGTTTTCAGTAAATGCTGGAGTCCCCCAAGGTTCTATTTTGGGCCCCACACTTTTTCCCTATTTTTTATTATCTATCTGATTCTGTTTTCTGTCGGCTTGCAATTTATGCTGATGATACTACGTTGTATTGTAGTTGCAGCAGAGCATAACAAGCGCCATCCCAGGAAAAAATTGCTGCATAACCTCTGAATTAAACACTGCTATATAGTGGCTTAGAAGGTGGCAAGTGACTTTCAACGCAAGGAAGACTCGGCTGGTATCTTTTGACAGATCTCAGAAACCTTTAAAGTTGCCTCTCGGGATGGGTTTCTTGTACTTCACGGCTAAAATAGGGGCCTTACCTGACTAACCTAGCTAAGTCTGTCACAAGGAAGGTAGCACCATTAGATGCACTGCAAAGAGTATTCGTGCCAAGAGATAAAGTAAAAATGAGCCAACGCACGATCTTCAAGACGTAAAAATAGATTTTTGGGGGGTTTTTAAACGTTTTTCACCGCTTACTTGACAATTGACGCCGCAATTCTTCAGTTAAAATATGGCTGACCAAGAGGTCGAAGCTGTGGTCATTGCTTGCAGTTCAGAATGACTACGGAAAAGCGAATGACGCAATATCCAACCAGGTTTCATTTGGTTGTGCTGATAAAACGCAGTTCAATTCACTGATAAGAACATTACTTTGTTTGGTTGCATCAAGTGCTAATACTCAAGGATTACGCACATTGTTGGTGACGTCAACCTTAAGGAGGGGAAGGGAGGGATGGTTGGGTTAGATTTCGAATGAACGTGCATGAATCTCGATTCCTTTCGATATCACACTATTACATTGTTAGTTAGCAATTATTTTGAAGGTAGAGGGTATTACAAGGGCAACATATGGAATACGAAGAAGTTTCTGTGGAGTCTTTTGCACTTGCAGAAGATTCTGGTACTAAAACATTTCGTGCATTTTAGTGATGAAGTAGAAATTTGCATTGAGTGATCGATTGTTTCATTTTTATAAGTACTTAAAATGAAATGAAGGCGAATTATTAGCTTTTAATTGACATCAGAAAAGTACGACTTTGTCTTAACAAATATTTTAGTCCTAGGAATGGGTCGATCCCTGCAAGGTATATTTGGCCTGTGTTGCAGAAATGTTATTAGCCCTTGTCTCGGAGAGTGTCTTCCATGCTTGAGAGATCACGTGGGATGTCATTGAGCTGGTTTTAAAATGGTGGCTGCTGTCATCAACATAAGAGGCCTCATATGTCAATCGGTTACTTGAAAATGCTGTGATGTTATACTGCATTTTGTAACCACTGGGTCACGCAAAACTTTTAATCATGGATACTTCTTTGGTGGTTACTGTTAAGTATGCGTGTAAAATTCAAGTTTTCAAGCGGAATCGAGCCGGTCCCTCTGAAAATAATAGGATCACTCCCTAGTCAAAGTGGGGGACTAGTGTGTCCACCCTGCGGAGCTGTATCTTTTCTAATGTCTCACCAACAACTTTGCAAACCTTTCTTGATTTTTCCCACTTATCCTCAAAACCAATCAGGTACTTTTAAAAAACGTTTTTCGAAAATTTGGTAATGATGACGTCGTAAATACCAGAAACAAAGAACCACGTACTAAGATCTAAAATGTCTATGGACAAAATCTGTATAAAAATGTATGGAATAAATCTGTTTCAGGTCTTTCTACGGGGTTCTATATTTAATATCTTTCAGACCTGAAAAACAATAATATATCAACAGATTGTGGAAAGGGTTTACGTACTTCTTAATTTCTATTTCTGCCATGACATCAAAATAGGCAGGTTCTTCTGCAGCTAATATATTAGCTATTAATAGTTGTATTGACAGCCCCACCAATTTCTTCGTAAGTAAAAAATACTAGGTATTGCTATAGCCACGGACCTCCTGGCCCGCACCCCCCACTGCTTGATCCTGGCTTTGCCTGTTACTCATATACACATAATTCAGCATATAGGCCTAGCAAGCTCTACAGGATAGTGAAAGCCTCAACGAAGGTATTGAGAAGCCCTCATTATTTTGTCTTCTTTTAGCAACATCGCTATGGAGATTATCGATACACCTCATTTCTGTTACATAATGCAAGTAACTTTAATCCTTAAATGCGGATTTCTTATTGTGAACAGACCTCAAAATGAAAGAGAAGACTGATACCATCACGCTACATCAACTAGAAACCGCACCTTGAGTGCCTAAAGAGAATTTTATTGATTTCTTGCTAAGATATGATTTTCCCCTTTGTAGTAGATTTCGAGTGTGAAGGCGTCAGATTATTTCAAGTGATTATTTTATGTGCCATATTGGTTTTACGCAACTTGGTTTTCAATGAGAACTGAAACACAGATCTGAAATGAATTTCTATTCTTATTCCGTCTTGTTTTCTACGTTTATATTGTAATGCCATTGTCTTAGGCATGGTCATTGTAGTCATCGGGGTCTCAAATTTTGATGCAAGGTTCTATAAAGACTATATATATTTTGGGTCGAGTAATGGACTCTATAGATCATTCAGACTATTCCCATCAACCATCAACAAACTTTTCGGCTATTCCCATTCTGGGTAGCCGATACTTCTGAAACATTCAAGCTTGTTGTGGTGGCTCTTTCAATTATTGTTGCCATTTAGGGCAAACAGTGAGCCATTTAAGCATTTCTGTGTTGTCACGGGTGCATAATCAAATCTACAAAGCCAAGATGCAAACAACTACATTATTTTAATCGATTGTCATAGAAAATGCCCTGCTTTGGGAAACTACAGTACCGATCATGTTGCCACCATGTAGCCGAAGCGTTTCATTCTACCCAGCATTTCGGTTTCGTACGTACCAAGCCATTTATCCCTGTACATTCATAAGTCCCTGGTTTGTCGTGAAGGCAAACTCGAGAAGGTTTTTCTGTGGATGAAAACCATTGCTGTATTTACGGATACGCATTACGATACGGATTTTTTGCTGTATATCTAGTGGGAAGGGACTAAAAATAAGGCTGTGTTTTGCATGATACGAAGTGCGAGCCTTCACTAGGCTGTAATACCTTTTAGCACGGTATTATTATTGACTATGTTGTACTTCTCTGCCTTTGGCAGTAATATGGGGAAGTATCACTTATTCTGAGAATAAGCATTGCATGTGCCACGTGTCATCACGTCAAGGGGAGTGACGTAGAAAATGTTGAAAGCAGACATGAGCATTCCAGTTGTTTACGGTTACAAAATTATTAAAACAAAACTTGCATAAATAAGACATTTTAGGGATATGTGTTGCTTTCCTTTACTCAAATCAGCTTAATTTATTATGTCCGTTGCTTCGTCCATTAGCAAAAATTGGCTTTTGATAAATGATGCAAAGTAACTCGTGAGAATTTGCCTTTTAGTGTTTTTGAAAATACTTTCGCCCCTGAAACTCCAAGATCGGCATGAAAGAAAGACGTTTTACAGGAACAGACACGATGGCGTCCGTACGCTAGTCAAACTCATGTTGCATTGTATGAAAATGTTATAATAAGATCGTTATAATGTTACACAGAAACAGATCCAAATGGTTTGAGGTTTAGGTTATTTTTGTGAGATTACGTGTTTAGAAAGATAGAGCATGGATCTGACGTTTAAATTTGGGGACTGTGGAGAAGGGAGCTCAGTAGACAGGCAATACTAACAGGAACCGTGACAAGGTGAGGGTATTATTTGTCTACAGGGTGTATGGGTAATATGTGCGAGGGTGTCCTGTGTTCTGATTAACGTACCTCCACGAGGGAGAACAAACTATGATGTCGATAGGAGCATCTGTTGCTCGCTTGATGTTCTTGGTCATTGACCAAACCGTAAACTCCAGTAATGAGTTCATGGCTATTTCCTGCAATTTTTGTGAGATTCTAATGCGTTTGTGTTGCATCTTCATTTGATTATAATATGAAATAGATTTACAGTGCAGAATCTCTCGTAAAGATTAGATTCCTCACTGGGGGAAGCTTCCTTTTAAAGAGTATGGTCCTGGTGTCAAATAGTTCCAGTCCTTCCTTTTTCAGTAAGGCCGATGAAGCTGCATGTAATTGTTTGCATATTATTTTCTACTGCCCGATACTGTGTAAAATCTCGTTTAACAGAAATAACTTTTATTTATGATTAATGTGGTTTAATTACTTTTTTTAAAAAAAGGGCATCAAAATCGAATGTAAAGTCATTCTCTCTCAAGTGCAATATCCAACAAGGGTGTTGACGATCATGTATCTTTTCAACTCCTTTGTTGCTTTCAGCACTTCGTGTTCATAGATGCCCAATCCATGTGCTCGTCCTGCTCATATCAAAGTGTCTTTGCCTCCTTTTGCTCCTTTTTACTTCAATCCTATTTGTCAACACCAGATTTGTAATCTATTCCTACTCGTGACGTATCCCAGGAACTTAAGTTGACATTTTGTAATGGGCTTTCGCAAGCTTCTCTGCGTCCCTGCCTGATCTTCTTAAAACCTCATCATTTGTATTTAATATATTTTCCTTACAATTTTCTGAGGAACCACGCTTTTACTGCTTCCAAATGCTTATCACGTCTAAGTGATATTGTCCACCATTTACTTCCATATGCGAGTATGTAAATCACAAAACAATTCAGTACTATCGGTTTTGTCTCCGTTGATATTTTTCTATCCTTCAGCATACTTTTCTTTATCTTTTGCCCCTCCAAATTGTTTCTAATCTCTGTTACTGACTTGCCATCTACAGTTATTAGCGATCCAAGGTAGCTGAACCTCTTTACATACTTGAAGTTAGTATCTCCAACTGTGTCTTCACATTTTGGTACTTATTTCTTTTATATACAACCATGCACTCATCCGTTTTTCTATCAATTGACAACCGCTTCCTTTCACTTACTACCCTGGTCATCGACGGCAGCATTTCTCATCGACGTTATACGTAAACAATAAGCTCCTGAAACTGGCTGACTGGAACCTTTTCCAGCGTTTTGTTGGATTTGGCATATACCACTTCAGCTGCATCATCTTTTTCAAGAGCAAAAGGCCGGTTAATCAAAACTGTTTGCGAGATTATTTATGTCTTATTTATCTCCTTAAGGCGATTTCAAAGATTGTAGCGATTGTTTAACGGAGTCCCAAAGAAATTGACAAACATTTTCATGTATACGTAGAGGACTCTCTCTTTAGGTGGCGGTTACACGGTTGCCAGACAGGCTGAGGGGTTCCAAGTAAAAGTTCCCACGAGAGGTTTTATGTCGCAGACAGCTAATACGGTGCTATGGATGGTTTGATATGATTTTAAGACATACAAGGCTCTTCCTCGGGAAATATACGTAATTTAAGCACCCGAACAACGGCCGCACTATTCTTGTTGTCTTGAGTTTTGAAGTCATTATGGTAATTGAATTTTCATCAAGTCTTTTGGTGCTAAAACATATCGAAGTAGCCTTGAAAAATCAAACTCTTTTTTCGTCCGACTCTCTTATTAAAATAGAATAGTATATCACGGAATTTGTCCTCGGCTATCTACCAGGGTGGATGCCGGTCGGCAAGATTCGCAGCTTCAGTAATTTTCTGTATAAGGGTATAGAATATCCATAACCTTCAATGTGGAATGATGGGATCTTAATTCAAGTAAGTCTACCGTGTAAAAATCCCCAGCATTCTAGATTGCAGTTTTGTTAACAAAACGAAAAGGGACTCGAGATAGAGGTGATAGGTTTATTTAGACAGAAAATCATGTACACATAACGAAAGCACTGCTTATTTGAAGGTTATTTTAGCGTTACAGGCGATAGCAAGTGCAATTTATATATATATAATAATATAATCATCTAGATAATATAGCTGTATTTTGGAATGAGAGGGGCAACTAATATACATAAGAAGGATTTGTATCAATCGATAGATCTTGACGAGTACTTCAAGAATAACAAATAAATTTTTTGGAAATATGCATGCTTCGGGGAGGTAAGAGGGTGAGCAAACCACAGCCGTAATGCATCGTAACACCAATAATGACTTGTTTATACGGGAACGTTGTATAAATTTGGTTCCATCAGATGGTGCTTCAGACCATATTAGTATATTGCTTTCATTATCCCATTAACAGATAGAGATTGAGGTGGTAAATGCTTGCCATGTGCCATTTCGACCCGAAATCACTGATATTAGTGCCTTTTGCAAAGTGCCTCATGCGACTTGCCATTTCGTTGTGTAAACCCCCGAAAGATCCAAGATTTTTGTGTTTTTTATTCCAAGAATCCCTATGCCTATCATTATCATGCTGACTATAGCACTGTTCTCTTGCAAATCCTGTAAGCAGAAAATAATGCACGTTGTACTGCAAACTTATGGGTTCGAGTAGAACGCCTGAACTAAGAAAGAAATCACCATAAATACCGTCACCAGGTTTAGCCCCTTTGCGTGCCCGGACGGCCCTAACGGGGCGGTCCCGCCAGTTATCAAGGTGTGTAATCAGACACAGTGTTGGCTCACTTTAAGCTGTTGGTTGGTCAGATCTGTAAAATAAACATCCATGATAAGCACAACTTTCAGCCAGACAACTTAGTCCGACGTTTCTGATAACAATCTTCCAAGCAAGACTAGTGAACTTGATCCACATTGTTACGATCATCCACCGCAAGCTTAAGATCGCCGTAAGAACGTCATAGGTATTATTCATCGCGAGATCAATTTCACGTGGGAGATGCTTTTAAGTATTCAGTTCGTGGTGGTACTTTTCACGCCTCGAAAAGCAGGTTTCGATGCTCATTTTTGGTACTTAGACTGAGCTGGTTCAAGAACTGACCCGTTGATGTCAACAAATATTTATGACAGTGTCTGTTTAATAGCAGGTGCCCTCTGTCAATTTTGAAGCGTGTTGTCTACGTTTTGTGATGATGGCTACGATGCTGAACTCTCGAGCAGGATGTCAATACATCATCGCTGTGTTCTGATGAGTAGATGTAATCAACCTCGTTAAAAATGTACAAGCAAGCTCAACACAGAGCGAGTATTTGGTGTGGAATGTTTTGTTGACAACTCAGGAGTTTTAGCTGCAGTTGATCTGAATAGATCGAACCGTTTTCCGGGTGACCGATATCAATACTACATTACGAAGGGAAAAGGTTTTTTACGGTTAGCTTGTTGTTTGGCGAATATCATGATGCCCAAGAAAGGACGTCGAGTTCAGTAGGACTATTAACCTAACAGAGGCGAAAAAATCTCGATATCTTTTGCTTGGTAAGTGACCGGTACCTCTTCGTACCTGTGCATCCTTCCTTTTTAACCTGTTGTTAAAGCATTGTTCAACGATTTTATTTGGAAAATGGTTTGTTGTATGTACCAGCCAGCCGCTTGAACAGGGAAATTAGTACCTAATGTGAAAAAGAAACGTTGTTTGACTTAGCATTAAATAAATCTCATTGTCAACCGTTCATCAACAGAAGCTCAAGCTTGGTGTATGATTTTGTTATTGTTGACATGAAAGCTGGTCACGTCAATCTGTACTTTTCATGATCATATTTTCCCAAGTGCATGCTTGGCAGAGTCAGTGGCCTGGAACTGTCGTTACTGTTGCTTAGGACAATTAAAGGGCTTTGAAGTACAATCAAGCGGTAAAGCAAAGGTTGCGACCGTGTCCTTTTCTCATCAAGTCGGAAATGAATGTCCTCTGGAGCGCTAAATCTCATTTTAGGGATGGACGTACGTAAATACCTTTGTTTGCGTTCATCGACTTTTAAGCAAAACTGAGTCGATGGTAAAAGAAGCGAAACCTGCTTTGACATTCCCACTTATCTAATGGTGATACTAGATTTATAGATTGATGGCAGGTACCTTCGGGCAGCACCTTTGGTCATGTGCATGTTGTTTTCTTTTCAGTATCCTGGCAGTCACCCAACTTTGTATGGATCTGAAGTGACCAGAGAACTAGCTCAGGGGTCATATGATATGTAGAGAAATATAACAGTATCATGATCGCTGCAAAGATTTAATTGATATAAGAAACATATGACCGGGTCTAGGATTAGGGCACATTGATTATATAACAGAAAAACTATTTTGCTTTATTCACTCATTTGGAATGTATTTGCTTTGCATCTCGCTTTTTAAAGGTAGGCGTAAAAATCTTCGTGTACAAAGTGATTGCTGTTAGGAAAATAGAGGGTTGATGTCCCTTCCGCCTTTTCCCAGGCTCTGGTCATGATATATACAAAAACACGATTACCTTTACTTTAATACGCACCATACCAGATAGATACCAGGCACTTAAGTAAGATTTTCCGGGTAAGGCATATAGATTGGGCATGCCTTCTCTTTTTATAACGTTACAAAATCAAACACCGGGATTCTCACCACTTGGTTTTTTGTTTTGAATCATGAAAATGTGAATCCAAACCATATTTTAGTGTTGCTGCAGTTAAAAAGGGGTGCACGTTTACTGTCGCCACCTACATTCAAATGTTCTTAAGGCTTTGCTTGTCCAGTGATTCCTGATCAGTTATGCGTCTCGCCCGGTGCTGTACTGTTTGGGTCAAGTCGAGTGACGGAAACGTACAGTTTTGTTGCCTAATCATCGACCCAAGTGTCACAAGCAATTTATTTGTGGTGGTAACGTAGATGTAACATCGCTCAATCATCGAGTTGCCTCCTAATATGGCAACATTTTGTACAACTATTAATGGGGTTCTGCTATAATGGTGATAGTTTAACTTTTCTTGCATCATCCACTAGATGAAGAAGCGTAATTACCGGGGAGACGACGGGCCATAGCCCCCAATACTTTTGACTGACTTCCTTTTTGTTCAATTTTTGCCGTTCGATTTTTAAGTGAAAGAATGAACGAAGTTTTTTCGCTGACAGTCGGCGCACTACGGATTCTAGCTCCTCCTCTAAATCCATACTCAAACCCTTCCTTTGGAGGAAGCCTCTACAGTTTTGGCTCCCTGTACTCGACTGCACGAAGTAGTGTGTGGCCTCCATGTTCAGATGTTACTTTAAGTGGGCTTTGAGAAGACTATTTCACGAAATCTATCAGAACTTTCACCTGGGTAGTTGAAAATTTCCTTATCCTTGAAGAATGGATCGCCATGCCAAACACGATGCCTTCTCAACTTCTTTTTGTAGTTTTGTTGCTTGTTAGCGTTTGTGAAGAATAATCTATGTAGAAACAAGCTACAAAGTTCTATTCTAACAAAGCCTCTGATCCCGTTTGCTACATTTTACACCCAACTATCTAACATTGCCCTTCGCGCTCCTCCATTAACTTGCTGTATAGGCCTATCAAGCCCTTCTCCTCGGCTTGTGAAAACTTCTCTTCTCCCAAAAATTTCACTTCCAATAAGATCTTTTCTTTGTCCTATTACTCAATATGGCAAAATTCCTTCCTTTGTTGCCTATGAGCTATCTCATCTTTGGCCTGTGCCTTATACCCGTTTCACACGAGAGGCTAGACGTCCGTCGCGTCTGCATGAAGTTGTCATTTTCTTGTTCACATGAGTCATGAGGCTGACAACGTCAGACGTTGACGACGTCTGCTATAGAAGTAAATTTTCACACGTCAGTCCAGATTTCCTTAACGTCAGTACTCGACACATAACCTCCAGATAAATTGAAAATGAATTGGAGGAGGCCTTTGGGAAATGTTGCTATCATACTTAAGACCTATCTTTCAATGTTTGTTACAAACTGCAAGGGAGAGAGGTCATTTTCTATACTTAAACTGCTGAAAAATCATCTCAGAAATAGTATGGGTTAAGACAGACCAGCACCTTTGGCTATTGTTTCAATTGAGAATGATTTTTTGAAAACAATAAATTTCATTGATATCATCTCAGAGTTTGCCGAGCACAAAAGTCGACGTAAGGACCTATGAAGATGAGGATGTTTATCTTTTTTGTTGAACCCAAGTGTATGCCGTTTGAACCATGTTATCTTTGTATTGAATGCACTTTAGTTATAATAAGCAAGCAATGATGTCTTAGATTCACCTCTTCTCTCTAGTAAGTCTAGACTGTATGTTTTTCAATTGTTTGTGATAAATCGAACAGGTTTAGGCCAATTGTGGCCATTTCTCATAATATGACCCAGTGCAAACTGAACGTTCCCATATGATCTTTATGATGTAGAGTAGATGCTTTTATTTTCATTTGCCTGAAGCCTAAAATCGCGAAGAGTTATCACACTCTTGTGGAATTGTTATCGAAAGTATTAATCTCATTTATGAAAAACAAGGCTGTCATCGGGTTTGTACGATATTTGTTTACATACTAAATTTACTATCAGGATAGCTAAGTTGCTTTTTGGAATTGACGGTAATGACGTCATTGTACAGCGGTTAGTTCACAAGTACGTGGACACCGTGCAGTAATCCATCCATAGGGTACTGTTGATCATCAAAACTTAAGATTGGTTTATTGTTTAGGTTTATAGGGTGATAGAAGTAGAATCGAGTGGAGAGGGCTTTGGTCTACAATAGTATTTATCTTGATTGGTTATTTATCTTAATTGGTTTCTGTAGAGATTTCGATTCATTTTCTGAGTGACTTTTCACAGGTATATTTATGACGTCATCATCGGCACCTTTTTGACCCCCCCCCAAGATACCTCTGGGTAGATTCGAGGGAAAGTCAGTCAATTGAAAGTGATCTGTCAAGTCTTGCTCTGCTACTGCTGATAATGCCTCTCATTTTCTTGATGTTAATTTAAAATTGTTTCATTAATATATTAAAGATACTAGTAAGTGTCTTAGTAGGGTTTCATAGTGGATGGTGCCAACTGTGGAAAATATGTGTGATCTGTAACAAGTGTCTCGACGTTTAGGAGAGCTGCTTAGGGACCTAGATTGTTGATGAAGGAATTTGAGCTCGATTATAGTTTCATCTGGGGCCAAAACTAGTGGTCACGAAGAGAAAGTTTTCAATGAGAGTCATTATAAAGGGGCAAAATGCACTTCTGTTACACAGTGGTTAAACTGAAAAATACATGTCAACTTGAATTAACGCTTGCTGCTGTAGTAAAATGTACTTCTTCTCTTGTACAATTTTATCAAAAATACCGTTACACTTAAATCAACACTTACAAGTGTTTGACGCAAACAAACCTAGAAATGATCTCTACACTGGAGCACTGAAGAATAAGTCGAATGTACCTTTCCTATTATTGAAAAATGTGAGTAGACACTAACTAATGTACTTGATGGCATAAAACCGTTCTGCTGAAATGTGGTCTACCTTGATGCTCTTCAGTAAGAGGCATTATGTAAAAGTGAAATGGAGTTTTTTTATAGGAAAAATAAAAATAATGATTCTACTTGTAATGACCAAATGACCAAACCGATTGTGATTTACCCCAAATTGAAAACTTGAATCGATATTGATTATGTGAACTTGGCAGTTTATTGCATCAACTTCCTAAGATTGGATCGCAGCGGAGGACGGTCCCTGATAATAGTATGTGTTGCTTTATGCTATGCTCACCTTGTATCCACAGTTTGAGCACGGCACGGTAGCACATGGTTTCTTTGAGCTGTTTTCTCGCAGCTGGTCAGCTTATACCAGTTGTTGGTTTATTTTGTCTTTTATATATTTTTACAATGGGTTTGGTCCTCCTATTATAAAGATTTTATATGTAATGTAAATAATTTCAAAAGGCCAGCAATCACCTATGTGCATACACATCAATAAGCAACTCAGTAAATACACATTTTCATTAACGTTTCGATGTTATCTTTATCTTCTGACTTGTAATGTGAAAATGTATTGTTCAGCCTGAAGAAGAGTAAATCTAGCTTGCAATCACCTATGTGTGTAATTGAAGTTGCATACTTGAATGATATAAATCATAACTCAATAACTATGAATACACGTGGTGCTGGCACTTTTTAGTGCAATAGGTAAGTCGACAGTCCAGGAAGTGGAAGCCGAATTCTTTCTAGCATCAGCAACCTATTTTTTGTTTCGTTTTGGTATTGGCTTCATCGGTGAGAGAACCTGGGTTCGATCCCTCGCCAGTGCTGTAAGCACTTCATGTTTATTGAGTTCTATACTATGTAGCTCATGACTGCTAGTGTGTCTGCCTGAGTACTTATATATATACATATATACACACGTATTTATTGTATGTCAAAAGGTAAACTTAATTTTAGATTAAACCATTTATATATTTTTTCCCCCAATTTTTTTCTCGTTTCGCTGTCTGCTTCGCCAGTGCCATTTTCTAAAATAAGTACTCGGACTTAATGCGAAGCGTCTAAAAACTATTAGATCCATCAACAAAAATTTATCAAAGTTTCTGAAAAGTGAAGATGTGCCAAATTAGCCGATTCGGATGTTTAATCAAAGATATGAAGTATGGGTTTTTTACATCACCATATTGAGGGTATGGGGGTTGTTATTTCTCGAGCGTTTCAAGCCCCCAAGGTCCTCATTAGGACCCTGAACTACCCACGAGCCTTGATTCACAGTTTTTGTTATTTCTCGACAGAGATTCTAGTTCAGCTCAGACTGTAAGCTCAGCTTAACCTTTGTTTCGTTTCCAAAATGTATGATTACAATTGCTATAGTATAAAATCCGTTGCAACTTAGGGTGATCGTTTGCCTCATATAATCTCTTAACCCAATTCTTGTCGGAGGGATTTCCACATTCATTTTAAGATTTCAGGAGGAGAATGATGTCCAACAACTAAATCTTTGTAAATATGTTTCTGAAATTTATCCCTCTTAATTTTGAGTTATTTAGAGGAGCTTTTCTGTGGACAGTTTTGATCACATGACTGCTCTCTGACGTAATAGTTTCACCCAACGAGAGTTTCTTACTGTTCAAGTGTTTCATATTGGCTTTCAAGACCTATGTATTACATATTGTTATTAAATTTCAAGAGCCACGAGTCTAAAGTTAGAAGAGATGTTAAAAGAGATGACAGTTTTAATTGTGAACTATATTTGAAATAGCGTAATTATCTTGTATGCAGAGGGAATTTTTAAAATCTTTGATTTTTTGGACAAATACTAAAATTTTTATGTTATTAGTAAAAACATCAATGGCCAAAGGTTAGAGAGTCGCACTTTCTCAACACCGAGGTACCGCCTTTCATAGTTTTGAGTCTCTCTAACAAAACTCTATTAATTGATACTGGATCCTAACTTGAGGATCCAAGGAATATTAACAGGGTTTTGAGATTTTTGAAATTCAAGCGCCTCTAATTTATACAGTATATACACTACAGGTCTGGAATTTTGCGAAACAGCCTATTCCAGGGTTGCCTTTAGATATCTGAAGTCACGTCGTACTGCTTGCAAAACTTTTCATTTGACGGCATCACTTTCCCTCAGCATCGAGCCCGCCTCTCCCTCAAATCCAATATATCCGAGACATACTCCGTGGCATAACAATGCAAACATTGGCATCTAGCAAAACATTATTAGTCGATCTTCAAGATGTTCTCCAACTCGGAGAAAATGCCTTTTAATCTGAAAAATTTCGAAACCGCCTTCCATTTACTTCAGTATCACGTGAGCCTGTTGCACTGGTAGTTTAGATCTACACAATCTGTGTACAATAATACTGTC
>JAAAKL020009238.1:0-15249 GCA_010016065.2 Carybdea cf. marsupialis auct. non (Linnaeus, 1758)
GTGCTCCAAAATAGCAGAGTAAGACGGACTACTAAGACGCTTCCCAGTTAAAGCCGAGATCCCCAAATGGTCACAGAAATACCTGGCCGAACAGGAGGCTGCGGGTGCCATCGCTCCTCACTTTTTGCGTAAGATATGTCTTCAGTACTGTCATTATGCAATAATTTTCAATATTTTCCCTTTATTTAATAAAAAAATGTCGTCCTAGCGATTGCCCGATATGGAAGAATCACAAATAAACGATGTATTAAGTGTCCCTACTGAACTACAAAAGGGATTTAACATCGACGTAAATCGGTTTGTAGCAAAAGACTAGAACTGTGACTCGATAGCAAAGACTCATCGGGAGACATTATCTAAGAGAGGGAAGTGGGCAGAGAGAGAAGAATAAAAGAACGTATTAAAGGCCTGGGTGGAGAGCAGAGGAAAATGGGATCATAATTAGCTGAAGGGTTTATGTTTAAAGAAAGTAGCTAAAATACAATGATTTAAATTTCAGAAAATGAGATAAAATCATCTTGGCAAAAAAGACCATTTGCGGGTTTTTGGAGGATTGAATGAGCTATGGACTTTAATGACAAGGACTGGGCTAATGCCATTATTACCTTCGGCAAGGTTTGGGTTGGTGAAAGATCAGTAAATGGGAAAACGTGGCAAGAGGAGGCATTTATCCACATCAATTTAAGAACATTTTCAAGGGTTGCACTGCAGTGAGCGAAGCACTTGTTAAGTTGAAGTATTGCATATTGAAGTTATGTCGTTACGTTTCCAACTTTTTAAGAATCGCTATCACCATCAGCTTATCAATTTTTGTATTCAAACTGTTCCTGATAAGATATTTACTTCTTTACCTGAACAACTCTTTGTCCTTACACACGCTCTACACAACTCTGTTAAGGGACTTTAATTTAGGCTTCTAACTTTCTTTATCGGGTTGTGACTCTATCAAATCTTGTAGTGGTCCAAGCAGTATGACATAAAATACTAGAAATTTTGTGTTTGTTTTTCCGTCGATAAAATCGCTTCCTAATTACCAAACTCAAAATGTAATGCCTTGCGGCCATTGCTTTGTAAACTTTACTTCAAAACATTCCTTGCGAATTGGAAGCCTTTAATAGGGCTTCCCATGTACTACGCAAAGTCAGAGGGCAGCCATTCCAAGAAAGAATATGAATAAAACCTAAAGTTCAATACTATACCCAAGTTTGGTATTTCCAGCTCAACATCCTTGTCAAATTAGCCGAGGATTTAAACAGGGGATAGTTGGTGGATCGCTGGATAATCCTCTATTTCCTTTGCGCTTTCCTTCTCTTATATTTGGCTATACTGATATCATCGCCCAAAATTGTTTTCGAGGTCTCCTATCATGGGATATTTGCCCAATACTGGTCTCAGGGCATTATTGAGGCGAGTATACCCTCTAAGTCATCAGGAGGGTCCGTCTGCCGCAAAGCACCGTCTACCCAGGTCTTTCTTTGGCAATTGACGCCCATCGACTTCAGGTTCCTATAAAAACAGTTGAAATTGCTGTTGCTGGTTTAGCGGTATGTAATTGACAGAGTACGGATGCATGATTTTATACGTTTCCGACGACGGACTAGGGAGATGTAATGATGGAATCCGAATGCCTGATTATAATTAAGTTCAAAGTGTGACCACATGTATGAGTATGAGCTCAGACATGTTGCTGGAGACAAAGTGACGCTATAAGAATTTGACTGCAGCAGCACCCCCGACTAATTTGACGTGAATTTGAACTCTGCAATTATAACAAGATGTACTTTATATATGACAAAGGGCTAAAGATGGCCAGCGGACGGCGGGGGGAAATGTGCCAATCGATACTCTGTAGTCATCAGAATACAGAGGATGATAAACCACAACTACACGAAGACTGTTGTGTAGATATTTAACAGTCCATTCTGAAAACCTGAAAGATGATTTGTTTCCGTAAACTACACTTGCAGCGTCTAATGTGTTACAATAAACTACACCTTTTTTTAGTAAGAGCACCGAGGCTCAGATTGCCAAAACCTTAAGAACAATTTAAGAACAACACCAGGCTGGATGAAAACCCATAAAAACATAATTGCGCAGTGATTTACAAAAACATTAGCCCAACACCATCAATGTCTTCGGCACTTGTGTAGTCCGATGAACCTTCACTAAATGAAATAATGCACTCTCCGAGTTTGTTGTTACAGTACATGATTTCCACCTTAGGCCAACGTTTATCATACAGACCCCTAACTCCTCGTAAGCTGTCATAAGAACAAATGAGCCTGCTTGCAACCTAAAAATAAGAACACTGAGCCTCAGCCCAAATTATCTGGTTCTTAATAAAAAAATGTAGTGCTATGCAACCAAATTGCCGGCCACTCTGAGGTTGATCAGTGATAGCTGTTTAGGACATAATTTATGTCTAACGGCAGATCTAATAGGGAAATCCGTATTTCCGGTATGGTGATCAAATCCAACCTATGTTCAGAAAAGTAGTACTATGACTAGTCATAGGGGACAGAAGATTTATCCCTACCAGACCTCGTATCCAACAGACATAGAAACAGTGGGAGAGCAGGTGAAGAGATCGAAAATTAGTAAGAAGATTCCCTGATTTACCGTGTGCCACCATTCAACTTTGCTTTCTTATGATATTCTCGACTCGTAGCAATGGTAGGATTGCCCCTTATGTTATCGCTATTATTACCCTTGGGGTCATTGGTACACTTTGCTTTCCAAATTCTTTCTTGAAAAGAAAATGTTCTACTTTTACCTGGCGTTTTGTGGGTCAATTCAAAGCTTTCAATTTACAAGGAATGTTTTGAAATAGAATTTTGGAGGCAACGAGTACCATCACAACTGTATTTGAGGGAAGCTTATGTCACCATTGTTACTTTGAGTACAATTTCGAATACCTCGGTTTCCCAAGACGTTTATTTGTCTTTTTTCTATCATTCTCCTGTCCATCCGATCGTTTTTCCACTTTAGCTTCTTTCTTTTCAATGCAGCCTCACTTTGTTGCCTGCTTTTTGCATTTTAGCGTTAGGTCTTTATTATATTGGCCATCATTGTTGGCAGAGTGATGCTTTAAAATTTCATTGCATTGTTTGAGTCGTAGATGACATCCCTCTTCACATCCTACTTAACTTCATCTTCCCTTGATCCTATGTCTTCTGATTAGGTAAACCACTTTGAAACTTTGCTACCAATATTGGCTAGAAACATAAAAGCATCTTTGTAATCCTGGCCATGTTTCTGATGCATGGGAAGAAGCATTGGTTTATCTATTGCTTGGAAGAATTGTTCAAACATTAAATTTTGTTCAATAAGTAATCACCCATATATTTCAAACCCGACAGAATGAACAGTTTGTGACCAAACGCAAGTTAACATGATCAAAACTAATCGCTACTCGGTTTACAAGACTGTCGCTATCGCGAGTAAAAATATAGCATTTTATGGCTAACAGGCATTTGAACTTTCGCCTTGACTCATCTTTCTGAGTTTGCTTTAGTTCAGAGTTCTCAGTGCCATGAAAATTTGAGATTAGATACACTGCTTTATTATCCATCCACTTGTAATATGTGACCCCTTGATCAGGCACTTTGTGGTTGCATCCTCCTCTCTTGAGTCCCTTGTCCTCCACCATGTCTTTTGGTAAGCCTCTACCATCTGAACGTATGGTACCACAGACATTTATACCATTTACTTTCAAATACTCCATTAGAGTAACTGATGAATAGTAATTGTCAAAGTACACACAATGGTTCTTTCAAACTAGATCCGGCGTCATGTCTACCACAGCTCTCTCTTCACGGTTAAAACTACAGGGAGAGAGAGAGTGGCATTTGCGAACCTTTCCCCTGGTACACATCAAACTTGCTAATATAGGCATCCATAAAAGCATGCATCCACAATTTATATCCACGTGTTATGGGCTTCTTTTGGTTATACTGCTTTATTGAGTGCCTCCCCTTGAACAAAATCATGCTTTCATCAACACTTACATGTCTGGATACATTATAAAGCTTTGTAAAAGCTCCATTCATATATGAGATCAGTGGCCTCAGTTTGTAAAGTTTATCTTTGTTATCAACAGGGATAATCTTATTGTCATTGACACGTAGATTAGAAAAAACCTGTTGAAAGCGACTTCTTGACATTGTGGAAGAAATGAAGGGTACACATAAATCCCGGTCTGCCTTCCAGTAGTCAGCTAAATAAGGATGCTTATGATACCCCATCACAAAGGTAATACCAACAAATCCTAACACTTCCTGATCAGTTAGAGGTGCAAAACACTGCCCTTGCTGAGTTGCGTACAAATTTGTCTGGAATGGTATCGAGTATAGATGTATCGAAGAATTTCAGGAAATAATCCTCTGGTGTTGAACACGTGGTAAATGATCAGCAACTGGGCCTACAAAGGGCATAAAATATAGTATGAGTAAAAAGTATTGTCTCCATGTGGTGTACATCTTCAAAGTTCTCAGACCTGAGTCTGAATGAGTCATGAAAAAATAAACCTAAAAAATATAAAATGGCTTCATAGACCTTATTATTTATACCCTTCTTATCAGTCCTTTCAAGACAATGGAGGCCTCAAATAACAAAATTTTTGAAATTTCAACTGTATTTCAGTAATCAATAGTTGATTCAACACTAGTGTTCACCTTTTTTAGTTTATACAGGAACAATTGGTTAAAAAACATTCAACGTAATACTAAGGGAGAATACAAAAATTTCACAATTAGAAATATAATAAACTAAATAATCATACTATAAAACAAAGTATATTGTAATAACAAAGTAAGAGAAACAATCATTTGGGAATTGAAGGGAGGGTGGTTTTCACGTAGAGGCTTGAAACCATAGCTATTTAGTGACCTTGAAACAGAAGATGTAACAGAAATTGTCAGTGCCAGATTAAGTTTAGTGAATAAGTTCCTACAACAAAAAGTTGGAAATGTTTCAAAAGTAATAATAGAGAAAAAGTGTAAACTATTAGCACTCTTAGACACTAACTGATTTCTTGTCAGATAATTTCTGTTTTTTAGGAAATTGCAGGCCTCTAATATCGGCAACAGAGTCCATTACGGAGTCCATGTTACTGTAAACAAAATCCATGGTTACCAATAATGGCTGTCGTTACTCAAAAGTCCCAGCAAGATTTCTGTCAATATCTCCCGCCAGTGAAGAATTTGTCGTGATGTAAGTAGTCCTAACAGTAAGTTGCATGTTAATGTTTCACCAAAAAATTACAGGTCTGTAGTAATCAGCGAAACAACTATAAAAGCGAAAGCGTGCCCTTCCACCAGCGAGCAAAATCGTGAAGGAACAAACTGGTTGTTACCAGACCTCTTAACCTCTCAGTAAGTTCGAAGCAATGAATAATGAGGACTTTTAAGTCCCGATGGAAATTTAACACAGAAATAACATCTGAGGCAGCGCTATGACCAATAATGTCTCCCGGGATTTAAAAGTCCGGTCAATAGACAAAGGGATATACCCTTGTTTGTTCCTTGATTTGTTCCGCTACGTTCCAACCTTTTTATTCAAAATAAGCTGAATAGCTAATTTTAATCACGCAATATCACGGAAACATATTTGTCTTGTAATTTGTCTTCGTATCATACTCTGCAGATGTTGTTTAATACAACGAAAGCTTAGTGTTAAAATATTTTGTGTACTCGTTAACGTCATGTTTGCTATTCGCGCTGCCTGCTGGGCCTTATTATTCATTATCACGGAAACAAATTCCATGGTTATATTTTCAATTTAATCGACTAATACTTAGATTACCTACAACTCTAAAGAAGGCTAGCTCGATAAGCCGCAATATAAGTTTTTTGTATAAAATACTTTAAAATGTTCCTCTGCCGTTCTGGACTGATTCTGGTTTCAGGTCGATTATATTTCAACGTAAGTTTTCGTATCCCTTTGAACCGGGACTGTATCAGGTATGGCTTAGTCGTTTTAGGTCCTCTCCGTTTTTTACTCGTCTGACATTCTACAGAGAATCAAAAATGCTGCAACCTGTTTGCTTTGCATTGACTATCCATTTGCCATCGAGTGGAGATTAAGCTCGATGTGATAACCTTGAAGGTAATTCATGGCTTCACTCCACCCTATTTAACGTCACTGATTAAGACTAGATAGGAAGGCAAGTAATAAATAATATCTGATCATTGTCACCGAACGTAAGATCGTCCGCCACCCTAGGTAACAAGTCCTTCATGGTAGCAGCAGCTTAGCTGTGTACTTCACTAGATTGTTGTATCCGCCACTGCGCATCATCCGACCGTTTTAAATAAATAATAAGAAGAAAAAGAATCTGAAAAAGGAAGGAAGTAGCGGTGGTACCAGTTGTGATAGGGGCATTGGGGACAGTATTGAAACAATTTAAGAGATGGATTCAAAAAACGGACTTGCGTCTTACAGTTGAAATGCTTCAAAAACCGTGTTTTCTTGGAACGTCCAGAATATTACGGAAAGTGCTGGATATGAAATAAAAAAGAAAAAAAACCCGCTTTAATACCGAAGGACACTGGTTGTGGCCCGCTATTGAAGTGAAATCACCGAGATGAGTCACCATTCTTGAGCAAAGCAGAAATAAAAAAATATTAATAATACATTTTTTACCCAGCGTGATTCTGTCAGCTTTGTTTATTAAACTGCTATCAATGGAAGCCCTGCCGTATATAAAGAAACTGATACAATTTTTTGCTTTCTGAAAACTATATGTCCAATGTCCTATAAATAGAGAATAAACAATTAGCTTAAAAAAATAATGTTACGATGAGATAACGGGTAAAATGTTCTTTATGTCCTTGCTTAAAAGGGAGTCGATAATTTTCAGTCTTAAAATTTTGTAGCAATCAATTGAATATTTTTTATCATTATAATAAAATCCTTTCTTTCCCTACTTATGTTGATTCCCTTTTCTCTTGTTGTTTTGTTTTGTTGTACTTTCTCAAAAGAGACATGAAAGACCTCGGTGGCGGTTTTATTAGGACATTTAAATACAAAGTCAGCACATTGAATCCTCTGAGAACTTGCAAAAGATTTTAACATGTTAATCTCATTTCGGACACGTTCACCAAATATGGTTTTGTGTGCTCGATTTTCCAATCTTTCAATTTTTTTGATATTTGTCTTTGATGTCGACAGTTTCTTCAAGTAAAGGAGCATGCCGATTTAACACTTCAAGAAAGAGTTCTTTGAATATCCTCCAACATATATTTATGTTGTTTTCTTTTAATACAGCGTCCCATGGCATTGCTCTAAGGTCTCGTTAAAAACTGTTTGGACAATAGTGTTCATAGTTTCTAACGGTGGGACCCCCCAAAATTCTTACTTGAGTTGCTGTGCTCCTGACCAGGCTACGGTTAAACAGGTTGCCTGCACGTCAAATGGGTGTGGTAAAAACTCTCTGTTTCTCGAAGTGGAACAAAGGCTACGTGTAAGCCTATTCATGGACTCAAAACTAAACATGCCTTATTGTGGAATACATTAAGAACAAAGATACAAATGACGAGGGAAATGTGCATTTTCACAAAATATACTGATGTTATCATTAACTACAACATCACTAGAAGAAGGTTTTGCTTACGTTGTTTATCAAGGCCTGAAGAACTCGTGCTCATAAAATATCATTTATTGCGGAAAATACCTTTTACATCGTGACCGAGATCTCAGTTGCGCTTGAAAATCTATGCAAACTAGGTATGAAAAATGTCAGCATAAAACACTAATCGAACAAAAAACTAATCGACCATTCATCTTGATGCATGGGGAAATAGTCGTGCTCAGCCCTCGTTCGTTGATAATTTATATTTCCATTGAAAGCTTCCGATCCTGAATGACTTGCATACTGCAATAGGCCTATGTATCTGAGTTTTTACTACCAATTTCTGTTAGTGTGCTAGGACTATCTTGTTAAACAGAAAAAATAAGAAAATAGAGGCAATTAAATATCCTTACAGACTTTTTTATCGCGGAGATGTTCCCAAAATCTGGCTTTGTGGAAGTATAAAACCAATACCTAAAAAGGGGGATCTGGGAGTAACATCCAACTACCGTGGGATCACCCTTTTCGTTGTCGCGGCGAAAATCTATAACAGAATGTTGATTATAAGCTACGGATCAACCAAAATGGTTTTAAAATAAGTCGCTCAACGTTAGCTCAAATTCTGACACTTCGTTGACACTAATTGAGGGTATAAATTCAAAATATTTAACAGCAGTCATAACATTTGTAGATTTCCAGAAAGCCTTCGATTCTATTTACTAATGCAAGTGCTGGATGCATATGGCTTACCAAAAGAAATGGTGTCTGCTAAAAATGTGCTATACACCAATACAATGGCTCAAATACTATCCCCTGATGAGAGACACCTCCTTTTTGGAAATTCTCGCTGGAGCTCTGTAGGGTGATACATTGGCGCCCTACCTGTTCATAATTTCTCTTGATCATGCTATGCGTCTAGGAACAAATGAAAAATCAGAGGTCGGATTCACTCTGCAGAAGGCAAGAATCCGAAAGCATCATTCTGAGACTATAACAGACATTGATTTTGCAGATGACATTGCCTTACTATCAGTTACGACAAATCAAGCTGGGGAGTTGCTACATCGAGTTCAAACTGCTGTCAAGCAAATTGGACTGCACATGAACGAAAATGAAACGGAATGTATGACTTTTAACATAAACAGCAACAAGACTTTGAAAAAATTGGATGAGAAAGAACTGAAACAAGTTGATAAGTTCCTGTATCTTGGATCATGGGTAAAATCTTTTGAAAAGGACACCTCAGTGAGAATAACAAAAGCTTGGGCTGCATTAAGGAGATTGAACTCTATTTGGACTCAAAAATGAAAATTCCACTAAAAAAATCCTTCTTCAAATGAACTGTTCTAAGTGTATTGTTATATGTCGCAAACACATTGACACTAAGTAAAGCTTTGGAGGCAAGACTGAATGGAACTTATACAAAGATGCTGAGAGTTGTAGAAAATGTTCCATGGAAAAAGCATGTCCAAAATAGTCAAAGCCTCTATCTAACCTTCAACAAAAGTTCCAAAAAACTCATATATATCTGAAGAGCTCCTCACAACTCTGCATATTATAGTCGATTGTTTTTGCCATTTTTGTCACGTAGAACACGTTATTATCTTTTGGACGTGATGAACACTCAGTTATGTTTCTTTAAGTACATCATCTGTAGACTTTCCCTCTATCTCTAGATTTCCTGTTTTTCTATTATTAAGCATATTTTCGTCTAGAGCTATTTGTATAATAAATTTTATCACGTTTTTTAGTAATATATATATCGCAGAGATTTGAAGGTTTAATTAGTAATAGTTGCTTGGCACACCGTCAATGTCAAGGTCAGAAGGACGCAAGAGGTACTGATTTTACATATTATTTTACTTTGTTTCTATATATATATATATATATATAGTATTTTGTCTTGTTAATGATTTATATGTCATTTGCTTACTTAATTGATTTAAAGTATTAATGTAAAGTAATTTCTACCTTTTGTAGATTCCAATCAGTCGACAATGCTGCATGTATAAGGTTTTTTTGGAGGTCTAAGTAGTCAAATTAGATTCATTTAGTTTTTGAATACACAGTGTTGTGTTGATAAGAGCTCTTGTGTCGGAAGCTGCATTAAGTTGCCCAAGTATAGTTTAAGTCGCCTTTAGTAGCCTAGTTTTCATGTGAGGCATCCTAGAATTGCGCTCACACTTTGAATGTAAATATTTCGACTTGAACTGTGCGCAATGAAAACTGTCAATGGTGAAGCGAAATTGAATGTGTGGGAGGGGGAGGGGAGTTTGGCAGGAAAATGCTGAGATTGTTCATAGTTTAAATCATACACTATAAGCTATTCGACACGGAACATTCAGAATGGCCACATGTCCTTCACTGACTTGTTGTCACTCGTTACTGAATGTTTCACTGAGTCATCCACACCCCACCACAATTGATCTTGACAAATGGTTTTAATGTAGCCTACACGAAAGTTTGCACAAGAGTCGACTGCCGCTTTATAAACATGCATAGTTCTATACCGTTTTATATAAACTGGTCTTATCAGGTTTCAACACGTCTAAACCCCCGAAACTATCCAGCCTAAGAAGCGCACCGTTTTATTTGATTTGTGATATTATCCATTTTTGATCCAGGCTATGTTTGCATCTGTAAGCAGGGAAGCCATATTGAGGTGAGGTTGCTGCTAGCCTAACAGATCATTAGTATTCTAGCTGCTCAATCTAGCTGGCGATTAGCACTTTTAATGAAACTTGATAGAAATTAGGCCTATTCTTAAAAGGTAGATCATTAGGTAAGGCAAAAAGAGGAGCAGATATGTCGTCTCTTGATTAAATCACTTGGTAAAAGAGGAGTCGGTTTGCAACACTTGAGCAAGACTTGAGCAAGACTTGAGATGCCCAAAGTTTACAGAGATTTTTGCACTGACAATCCGACAAACACAATTTTACTAGGAATCAGAAGCTCGGCATTATGACCGCAAACAGATCAGAAAGCGTGATAAGAATAAAAAAGTCTATGATTTCCAAGAAGCCGAGCTAAAATTTCTCTTTCCCTTTTTTGAGTTATGTTTAGCGAGTCGCTTTCTTAAGTTGATTTCCACATACAATGCTAGATCGAGAAGGAGAATCAAAGAACTTTAGGCTTAGTTATTGCTAATTAAGAAATTATTTGGCAACATGCTAAGTGAGAGGGGAAAATTTGGAAGTTTTTCTCTGATTACTTGCTTTCCGACGCTGAGGACTTTGCCCTGAAGCTCGGGTTTTGCATTCCACCACAGAAAGAATACAAAGAAGGAATACAATCCAAGCTTGGAGTTATTCAAGTCTGGCTCAAAAATCACAACCATTTCTCTGAAAACTAAGTTACCTTCTTATAAATCTGGCTAAGTTATTTGGCCCATCGATAGATTTTTTGACGCAAAGGGAACTTTTCTAGGCTACAAAATCTTTTATTAGAAACAATCAATAAATCTTTGTCACAAAAGTTGATAAAGATTCGGGTGTCGTTAATTTTAACAGAGAAAATTATGTCTACAAAATGGACTAAGTACTACAAGATTCAAGTAAAGTGAAAGAACTAACTAGTGTCGAAAAGATTGGCGACACCCCCGGAATTATCAGGGTATCCGAAAGCACTTACTAGATTCAGTTAAAGAAGATATGTTGCCGATGGATATTGACTATAAGAGAAGACCTTCGGAATAACAAGGTCAACATGTGCACGGCCTTCACAAATGCCACAAGATGGGATTACATTCTTCGCAAACTATTTGTATGATTTGCTCCTAGTAACATGAAAAGTAGCTTTCAGAGCTTCTACAAACTGTGCTCAACCTTTATTCGGAAACTTATTTAATCAGTAACTTGTTTGTATTTGTTCTCTTAGACAAGACAAATTTAGCTATGCTCGAAAGCTTGGTATCGGGTTGATCTCATGCGTTGACTTTTCCTAAGGATGTGTTCATTGATATACTGGAGGTTGGGACACGTGGCGTCGAGTTCAGCTTCAATGATAAAATGTATCTACAAAAGACAGGGTTAGCTCTCGGGTTAGATAATTCCTTTGCTTGCTTCTATGAACTTCAATTTTTTTATCTTCAAAAAACTGTTGTGTATTTTCGATCTGTGGACGAGAGACACATTTGCCATCTTTAAAACGAGTCTGAAAGCTATTGATTACAGAGGAAACTGAACAAATAACACCAGAGTTTAAATGTGACATCTGAAAATAAGAAAAACAACCCCTTGCTTTTTCTTGATGTTTTGGGGAAGATTGACGGCATTATATATGTGACCAGTGTGTATAGAAAACGTACAATTTCCAACCAATACATTTCTTAGACCTCTTTCCGCTTAACAACACGCTTATCAAAATTTTGGCTTACCATGTACTCTTGGTTTATAAGAAAACAGAAGGTGAAGGCATAAAGCGATACGTTCAAACAAATTTTATTTAGACCTATCATGAATATGTCCTCGTTTTCACAATCATAGCAAATTAAATCTGTTTTCCAGTGAAAAACTATTTTGACCTAAAAATTGCCGTGTTTATTTAAAACTACCATTACATGGTAACGTTTCACTTCTGTTCTAAGGCCATATGGAACAGTTTCGCTTCTGTGACCCCAAAAGTAGCTTATGCTGATAGGAAAATCTTTTTAAGTAACCACAATTACCGCGTGCTTTTCAAAAATTGTAGCATCATTATATACATATGTTCATGCTAGTGCTAGGCCCATTAGCAGAACCACGGGGGAGGGGGAGGGGGTGGTGGCAGGTGGTACGGACCCCACATTTCTTGAAGATTGAATTTTGGAAGTGCAACTTCGAGTCAAGAATGTTCTCTCTGTTTACAGAATATAAATTTCAACTTTGAATAAATGTTTTCCATTGAAAAACTTCTCTTTCCCTTGTGAACGGTTTGTCAGCTATTCGTCCCCATACCTACTTCATCTTACCTTATCCACTACCAAGTATTTATATGTTTAAATGGGTAAAGAAAATCTTTTGCTTTAAAAAGAGCATGACTTAACAGTGCAACTTAGTGCAAATATACCACTTGGCAAGTTCGTGTAAGTCTGTTAGTTTACACAGGTTAGACTACATTACTTGTCTTGTTGTGTCATGACAGTCGATATCAGTACATTCAACTTAAATAAACTTGTATTGCATCGCATGTGCTATAGTTATAAAATAGTAAAAAATTGTTTCATTGTTCAACAGTGTTTCTCATCGAAGATCTTTACAATTCTCTTGGATTCTGCCCACTATTTTAAATCATAGAACTCGGTGGTGAACTATGATCAGGCTTCTTTTGGGCCAGTGAAATGAGAAATTGAAAATTATGTTAAGTTCCAAATAGAAGAATTCGGAGATTTTAATGCTAGACTTCGCGCTGGGAAGAACAGCTCTAAAAACAGGTAATACCTAAAATTCCTCTATGTCAACTTAGAAGCATTATTTGCCAAGCCCTTCTACGATACAACTTTTACTGAGTTGGTGCAGCAAATTGTTGAGCTTATATGGTCAGAAACAATTGTAATTTCAAGGAGAAATAGGTCAGAATTAATTTGGACTGTTGACAATATTATCATCAATTTAACTTATTCCATTTTCTGCTGAACATAAATTTACTCTAAATACGCCCCAGGTTTACTTTGACATGTATACCTGACGTTTAAACTACCTTTTTAAATCTATATATCTATCTACATATAGAACTCAATAAACATAAAGTGCTTAAGGCTCTGATGGAGATCGAACCAAGGATCTTCTACATCGACGACGTAAACAAGCCATTCGAAGGAAACACATCACGGTAAGGTAACGAAGAAGAATGGAATCCTCTCCTCTAACCAACTTAACTCAAGCCATCGCCAAAGAGGAAAAACCGGTATTAGTGGTGCGAAGCAAGGAACCTAACCAATTAAAAAATTGTAGTAACACAAGGACCACTAATCAGCAAACAGACGAGGGAACTGTGAGCCCAAATGATGATTATAACTCTATTTTAGTGCCTCCTTCAAGTCTTTCTGAACAGGTCCGATATACTGGTGAGTTTTCTTTCTTGTAATGTGATTAATTTATCTGACCGTACGTTGAATGAGGCTGAAATATCCCTTCTTTCGAAAGGTTTGATTTCCTTTGATTTGAATTAGATAAGGCGGAAATTAAGACCGACATTGATTCTTTTACTCAAAAATGAAGTTTGAATTGGTACTTTTAGAGATTCAGGTTGTGCGTTGCTTTCACCGTTTAAACCTAAATTTACTTTTAATCCTAGGAACATAGATCCCGCAATTGAACTTTACATAATTAAGATCGAAACAGAATTGCTCGCTGTCTCTTCTAAGCAGCAAAATTATAGCAACATAACAATGTCGGAACGTAGGATATTAAGATCCATTATGAACGATGATTCTATCCTAATTAAGAAGACCGATAAGGATAGTGCTGTAGTTGTTTGGAGAAAGGATGATTACCTTGCAGAGGCAGACAATCATTTATCATATCTTACAAAAAGCTAGGGAAAATAATGACGTCTTTAGTACTACCTTATTAGAACTAGCTAGGTTTGTCCTCAGGAACAATTTCCTCTTTCGCAACGGCAAGATCTATACTTAGGGGTACCGGGATAGGTACTAAATTTGCCCCACCTTACGCAATATTTTTACGGCAGACTTTGAGGAGAGAGCACTGCAGGGATATCTTGGCCAACCTAAAGTCTAGTATAGGTACACTGATGATATTTTTATGGTTTGGAGCCACGGGGAAGCATGACTTTTAGAATTTATACCCTTTCTCAATTCACTACATCCCACAATAAAGTTCACCTTTGAATACTCTGGGACATCCATTGACTTTTTGCACGTCAATTTATCGTGGTCACAGGATAGAATTATTAGTCTTTTACATGTTCAGCCTACGGATGCGCAACAGTTTATACACTACAATTCCTGCCATACTTTCCATACAAAGAGAGAGATTCCTTACGGCCAAGCCCTGCGCTTCAGACGTATATGCTCTGAGGATGAGCTTTTCGAAAAACGTGTAGGAGAATTGTAGGAATGGCTTAAACCACGAATAGTTCCCGAATTGAGAAAACTAGGCGCAAAGAACGTGATTGCCTCCTTAATTCTAAACCCCCTGTTTTCAGCGTGGCGCCTAGTAGCACCTGGGACAACTAAGTACTTTTATACCATCTGGCACTTGGTGAGAAAGCTCATAAAGTCCTCAGAAACAATCATTAAATCCTTTGATGTGATGACGAGCATAAGCGTGTCTTTTGCGAGACCACGATGATTAAGTATAGGAAGGCTAAATCAATTAAAGATAAGTTTATGCGGGCCAAACGTCCTGCCGCTAAGGGATATACTCCAGGTTGCACACCATGTAGGAAAAGACGCAATTTCGATGTCTGTAATTATCTTTCAGAAACTGTCACATTTTTTGATAAACACGGCAATCGCGTGTACAAAATAAAGTGTGGCAGTCTGGAGGGATTCTGGGAGTACCATCCATCCCTTTAGACTACGGTTTAAAAACCTGAAAGTAGCAGTTCCTCAATTTCATGAAAAAACCTGGTGGTGAGACAAAGCACGTCTGCCAAAGTAGCGTGTTTCAACACTTTAGAGGAATTCATTCTGATCGACAGTGGTGAGACAGAAAGTTTGGTCAGTCGTAAGGAAA
>JAAAKL020009239.1:0-15249 GCA_010016065.2 Carybdea cf. marsupialis auct. non (Linnaeus, 1758)
AGTTCTGGCTGCAAACATTAAGGTAAGAAGTCATTTGTTCTTATGTAGGAGCTGCAAATCGAAAAGGATGGCATACGTTCGTGCGCATTGTGATTAAAAGCAGAATGGTACTGGTTTAAAGCCTTCCTTCTTCCACTCTGGTAAAGAGATCGAAAGCCTCACCTCAGTGGAGTTGCCCAGTCCTTGCAGTACCTTCTTACTCCTTGTTGATCAGACTACCTTCAGACCCTTAAATATCGTCTCACTCTCTAATATATACTTTTCTGATTAAATGGCCTGCCTGCCTGAGAATAATTTTGACTGTCTTCGTATTTTTCAGTTCTTACCATTCAATTTATAAGTAAAATATATATATATATATATATGTATGCTCAATATGTCGTGGTGTACATCAAGATATAGCTTTACGCAATTTGACCTGACAAAGAAAGAACTGCAATCCCATTCATCAATCTGTCAAAGGCCCACTAAAAGTTGAAAAGTAGACAAGAAAGCACTTGAAATAACCAGTTTTGCAAAAAATTATTTTAGAAAGCACAAACCAGAGCCCAACGCATTCATCGCGCCCACTCTGCCAGCCGAGGCAGGTGAAACACGATGGTAAAAGACTCTATTTCTGTAGCCACCGTACTGACAGAGTAGAGGCACTCGTTAAACAGTGAGTATTCAGGGCTACCTTTGAAACGTCGTTCTGCATGTATTCCTTCAGTTTACAGAGTTACAGAAATGCGTTTGGGTGCGTTCACGGAGTTCTAGGCCCTAGAGCTCTGTTGGTATACACTAACACATCCTGATTCAAAGTAGGAACGAACTTCATGACCGCCACTTTAAAATTTTTGGGGGAAACTATAAAAAGTTCAGAGCTTTTGAAATTTGGCTTACATATTTGTAAAATATTGTTTCTAAAGTTGATCTTCACGCTATGTAATAAGGCCTATAGTACCGTTCACAAAACTGTGCCAAATGAAATAGAAATCAGATTTCTGCCAACACACGCCAATAAATAAAATATAGTTGAATTTAAAGATTAGTGAAAATTTTCATTGAAATAAACTGACTGTTGCATTTCAGTCAACTGAAATGCATTTTCGAAAGCCCTAGCCCTAAGTCGTCCTATCATATCATGTTACTGGATTCACTATTCTGTCGTTTATCACATGCGTGTTTAAAGATACAGTAGTACAAGATGCTTGAGTAACTCGACAAACCTCGAATTGTTCTTCTTGTAGTACAGCTTTTGTCGCCCTGTCGTACACAGCCATAGCATGTCGGGCAAGTCCATAGTCTTCTTCTAATTTAGCGTACATAAGAAAAAAGTTCTTGGCAAACTTTGCCGGGCATCCTTCTAAACATTGTTCAAATAGATCTCTTGCCCGTTCCAGCTTGGAGCCTCCCTACAACATATGTTGGAAATACAACATGGAGTTTGTGGTATTCAAATGAAGATAATTTCATAGTCCGTTAAAGAGATGACATAATGAAGATGTTATTGCTAAGTAGTGCGCATGTCAGGTGAAATAACCTAAAAATATGCATTCTTCCAAATACAACCGACTCTCATCAGATTATGTGCTATTCGGTTTTCCCTTTACTACGATTATCATTGCAATGTTCTTCCAAAACGAGGTTGGTAGCGAAACCCCACTCCCCTCTTTTCAACTTGCGCAACAGCCACTAATTAATGCCATTTAGTTTGATTGATATCAACAATGATATAATGAACCAATATTGCAACAGGCGAAAATTAAAGAAGCGAACCATACAACCAAAGAACCAAACAAATAACGAGCAATACAACAAACGAACCATACAATGAGCGAACCATACAACAAGAGAATCATACAAATAACGGGCAATACAACAAACGAACCACACGATGAGCGAACCATACAATGTGCGAACCATAAAATGAGCGAACTATACAACACGTAAACTATACAAGATGCGAATAATGGAACGAGCGAGCAATACAAAAAGCAAACTGTAAAACGAGTAAAAAATACCACGGAACCTAAACATGTGATTTTTACCCGCAGCTAGTTTTTACTCTGCAGCATTTTTAACTCTTTCAATTTAAGAGTTTTCTCTGACACGTGCTCAGTTTCCAGACAAAAGCCCCCTCACTTTGTGTTAAATACATAGCAACAGAACCAAACTGTCTTCCGCATATTATTCAAATAACCACATTATGTTACAGAATATATCTATCTAGCATACGATGAATGTCTACACTTACAAATACTTACATATCTTTTGATGAACTTGGTTAAGTATGTGTTCCAAATATCACAAACATGAGGCCATTTAAATAATGCTATTCCGCGCTCGTATGCCTGCGGGAAGAACAAACTTAATATATATATATACAGCAAATAAGAATAGATAAGCTTAAAATTACTTGCAAATTTCCGTATATTTTAAGGCATTCAGACAACGTTTCTCTTATTGGCCCTCCAGTCAGTTAATTTTTCATCGACAACATAAGACTTAAAATTGTAAATACCATAAAGATCTGGAAATAGATGCATAGGAGTAGGTGTGACGGGAAAGAGGCGCCCCGAATAATTTGACTATCCTTGCTTTTTCAGCTCTTGTTATTCAAGTCTTAAGTAACAAATATGTACGTTTAATATTTCTACTATCGGCAGACATAAATATCCAGGTCTGTGCAATTTTAGAGACCAGCTTTTTGGCACACTGTACCTTTATCATGGGAGAACTGACATTCGCCTCTTCAAGAACTGAAATTATGAGTTCAATAAAGATAATGGAGAAACAGAAAATATGTCACCAGTACAATTCGAAGTCTAACAACTGAGATAGATACCCCACAATCATACCGTTCTCTGATTTCATACTTGATAAACTATTTTCTGCAATAATTAACTGCATGAACGGCTTTTTACCCAATCAGCTGACAATGGTCGTCACCAGAAGCTACTAAAGGCGTTCTTGTTCTTAACCATACAGAGAAACGTACCCATGTATCTAGGCGGATACGAGAGGATAAGTCACTCCCTTCCAGACAGCGTCCAGCAAGAGCTGCTGTAACGAGAGGACCACAGATAGTGACCACCGGACAAACTGCGATTGGGCAGCATCTTGTGAAATGGACAATTTAGAGTTTAAGTAGGGGGACGTTCTAAGTTTCATCTTGCTGTGTTAGAGTCTATTTATATTCCACTTTTTTCAACCTAAGTTATGTAGGCAAAAGGAGTTTGTGTTAATATTGTGAATGTTTTAGCGCGCCAAACTTCATGTTATGATTTCTTGTACGTCCGCATATTGTTCATTTCGATCCTCTCTGCAGATATAAATAGTCTCATTGTACTTTAATTCTTTACCGATGTAGATCAACTGACGAGACTCGGCGAAAAGCTTCTTGATCAAAACGAGTTACCTGTTTAATTGTCTCTTAAATATAATTTTCAAAGACAACTTCTTTACGTGAAAATTTAAATAAGTAACGAGGAGAATTCGACTTGTAATAAATGTAAGCGATCGGAAAATGGTAAAGAATGAAAAAATTAAGCATCCCATTAAATTTTCAACCGAAATATGAGATGGGAAATGAAAGTTTTAGGGATTTTTTTAGGCTTTCTGTACTTAAACATAATCGAATTAACCCATGGGAAATGAAAGTTTTAGGGATTTTTTTTAGGCTTTCTGTACTTAAACATAATCGAATAAACCCAAGGTGTCTGGGTAACGTAAACTGGACACCACTACAAAATGGGAGATAAATCAATAACAGCAAACCTTGAAAGATTCTTCGAAGTACTTGTGTTCCTCCAAGAAGAAGGCGTAATTTATGATGACCTGTGGACTGGCGATGCGAAGATCCAGTATTCTGTTGTAAACGGCTTTAGTAGACTAAAGACACGAAAAAACGAGTGCTTAAAATGACATGACAAAAGAGATTAACGTAAAGCGCACAGATGATGCAATTGTCAAAGTCTTAGACGCCTCCCTCAACGACACTGCAATTTACCGCAATGGCAGTCTCTAGGTCAGGGGCCCGCTGATGCACAGAGGATCAAATGTCCTGTATCCTAAAGCTCTGTAACACGGTGCAACATGTTCATAAAACACGTCGCGCCCAGCATGTTGCATCGTGTAAACGAACCGACTTTTGTTGCACGCAACACGTTGATACAACTGATTTTCGAATAGAACAGGTTCTATTTCTCACAATATGTTGAGGAAAATCAGCCAATGGACGATGCATTTCTGAGGGTCTTACTAGATGGAGGAAGGGAAGCTAAGAAAGAATGTACAATATTTCATAGACGTTTTTAGAAGGTAATGGGCGAAGTTTCAGTTGTCCAACTACTTTCTAATTGATACAACATGTTGCACCGTGTATATATTGCTTAAGTAACTTGTAAAATTACTATACATGGAAAATAATTCACGAAGACAGTTAAATTGTTGGCAAGTTCTTCCCACATGAGGAGCTGCTGATTAAAGTCGTGATATATAACGTCTGACAAAAAGACATGGCATCTTGGATCGAGTGAGAGTACCTCATTATCGTGCAAGACTTTCCTGAGTATCAAAATTGCACTTGAATAAAAACACCCTGTTTCCATTACAATGTTACAAGCACACAATTCCGTTATCCTACCATCGTGATTACAATTTTTATAGGAACAAGCATTCTACGTACAACACAAGGCCATTAAAGAGTACCTCAAATGTTCCCAAACTCTCTTCCAGATCAGCGTACATGGACCATAGTTTTAATGACTTGTGTACTCGATTCTGCACTGTCTCTTTCTAAAATGAATGGGAATTCAGCATATTTGTATCACGTTAACAAGACGTATGATTCAATATCTACAAAACAGATGTCATTAGTTCACTGCTGATATCTTTCAGATTTTACGACCATTGGGGGGCTTTAGTTTGAGGTAGCTATTCCTGAAAAAAAGACTGCCAATATATATGCAAAATATCTTAATGCTTATTGCTTACAGATCATGCAAAAAGCTCCATAGTTATCGCGAAACTTTACATGATGATGTTAAGAATTTGGGCTATTTTTAAGTCCCCTCTTGGCTTGATTTGATATAAACTGTCCTTCCGGTAAAAATTATCAGTATCCAAAATTTCCGACCTTGCGATCGCGAAGCGCTCCATTTCCGTCTCACAAAATCTCTGTATCTTTCAGTTCATTGTCTCTTACTTTAAATCTCAGCATACAACGGAAAAAATCGTTGAGCAAACCCCATCTAAAGGAACTGGGCCTATGTACGTAAGACATCTTACGTGCAAAAATCCTTAATTTCTAAGAATTTTCTTCAAATTTACCTTAAAGTATATCCCTAACTTCAGTTCTACATATAAAGAGACTAAGGAAAAAAATACTCCTGAATTCTTCTCTAACTTTAAGATACCTTTTTGCTCCTTTAAGTAAAAATTCTGCGATCAAATGTTCAGTATAAAAATGCGATTATAGTACTATTTTAGAATAAATATTTCTGAATAAACGCCTCAAACTGAAAACCTGAAACTCAGATGTTCATTGGTCATTACTGTCTACCAGAAATAGCACAAGGTTGAGGAATTTCCTTACGAAGAGTCAGGACAATCTTTAGCTCCTTGCTTTCGTTTCGTCGATATTCTCGCAATATAAAGTTCGAGTATTCATGAAAGGCAAGGACATTTTAACCATTTTTGGTGGCGTACTCGATTTCGAGCGTAGCCTGTTGAGAGCCAGGGTGAGCAATGTCTTGGGAAAGAGCACATTTACAGGGGTGGCCTCTCGTTGCTTTCCCCAACCGATAGTCGTTATATCGGGCTAGGCGGGATTCGAACCCACAACCTCTGGCATGTGAGTCCGATTCCTTAACCACTAGACCACGGCGGCTTTAACAATACCGGACCCAGTAACTGTCCAGTGAATCTGGTGGGGCTGCCAGCGAGTTACCCCACAGCTGCCAGGTTATAGAAGAGAACTCATTACCAATTAAAATAGCAACCACTTTCCACCCCTGAATTCTATCAGCATTGCTAGTGATAAACATGCTTCCCTTTACAAGAATCTGGCGTGCATATAGCTGATTGAACTTATCTGGGCCCTAAATATAGCTATCATAAGACAACAAAATTTGATCTCAAAATTGCGTCAAGTAAGAGATATGTATTGCTCATGATACTTTCCACTTTGCAACGAAAGCATAATCTGTTCAAAATAAAAAAAACCCTGACCCTTTATTAGGTTCGGTAACTACAATTTCAGAAATGATTCTTAAGTGACTTTATAGCCCGGAAATATTTCCTTTTCATGCATAGATCAGCAAGATTGTTGGATAAACCACAACACGTGTCTGCCAAATCACTTTGTATTGCTTTTAAGACCCTACATACCTCCTCGGATAAAGATTTAAGCTTTCTTAATTGGTTAGAAAGATTTTCAAATTCTGCAAAAACGGCTCTCTCTCTTGATGTTATTGCTAGGAATACGGAACTCAGCGTCAATGAGAGAGTAATGGGAAAGATAGACACTGTGTTTTGCAGTTTCACGCAAAGAATTTCCTAACAATCAAACTAATCTTCCGAACATTCCCGATTTGAGCTTGAAGGGGGCATACTGTCTTCATTTTTGACAAGATGACGGCATAACCAATAGAGTCAAAAGACGAAAAGAAACGACGAAATTTGACACATTACTGTCGATACTTTGCGACAGTGTGTATTTGTGCTCCTGATTTTCCCCTTTCGTCATGAAAAATGCACATTTCATTGATGGACTGTGTCCTGTAGGAGATTTTTCTACGCGATGCTTGATAAAAATTGGCACTACACGTTTGCAATTACATAATTTGTAGAAATAAATGGAAACATCCATAGTTCTTGAGTTACCTCTAAGCTTTAATAAATCGTTCAGATCCTCAATCTGTTTACTAGTGTACCGCCGTAGAAATATTTGAGGAGTTGATCAGCGGTACAAACTTTGAAAATTGCCTTAAGTAACATAGTCACATTGCTAAATGTTTTCGCCAGACACTGGTCACAGCAATCGTCTGCAGTCCGGAGAGAAAAATTTGGCGAAGAATTTCTATGAAATTAAAAGATTGCAACACATTGGTAAAAAAAAAACCTGTAGGAGTGACACTTTTCCGGTCACTCGTGTTAGAGAATAGAACGCAAGTTGTAACAAATATTTTGGTCAGGCATCCACAGGCTTTTTTGTTTTGACAATCGTAACTTCAATGGAAATGGAAATGAAATATGCGCCTTTGCTAATACCCCGAAGTGACCCTTTTGAAAGATGTCGGTACAAGCCTGGTTTTCTAACATAACTTGGCAAAATTTTCGATGCCTTTCTACGTTTGCTTAAAACGGTCCCCGCACATGTTGCGTGATCCTGTCTTGCAGTCTCTGCGTCGTACGTCCTATAATTGCCCTGTCACAGCAGCATGTAAATTTGTAAGCCAATAAACCCTTTTGTATGATAGGAAGTAAGTCTTTTTGGGTTTCAGGTACCAATTTTTATAGCACGACACTTCATTTTATCATGGGAAAAGATATAGTCACAGCTGTATCTGCCCTCTTTTCAAATTTTAATGAAACATATTGATACGGTAGCTGTTGATACAATGGGTACTTCATTTATCCGTACTGTGAATCCGACGAAAACTGACAGTCCTACAATCTCGTCAGAAAAGTTGATAATTCTTAAAATACTGATTTTTGCCGACTCAGTGCCTTCCATTAGTAGGGAAAGGTCCCTTTCGTGAGATGCCTATCATATCGTCAAACTGCTAGGTTCTTGTAGTGCAGAGATTCCAAACTCGTTTGTCCGGGCGGTGGTGGTGACAGTCGTACTTCATCTCTTAAATAAACGTAAATTTCCACTGATATATCAAATCCTTATTGACCAGAAGTTAAGGTCACGTGCGGCGAGATATCAGTACACGCGGAGTAGGGATACAGTGGAGTACAGGGCTGCATACAAACCAGTTAACTCTGAATGCAAAGGTTCGAATCAAAGGCCACCTCGATTGGATGTTGTGACTCAGCCTCTTTCAGATAAAAGCCTGAAAAGTAATACTTCATGTTTCCAGCCTAGAGATACGATTCCCGGTGCTCAGAAGTAAAAGACATACTAACCCCCATCCGTAAGTATCTTTCAACCTTGATATGAGGTGATTCTTTACTACAAACACCCTAAAGCTCTCTAAAATAAAAACAATCGCAATTCATGGTTAAAATGTACCTCGTCGTGGTAACTAGTACCCGCCTTCTTTGGCGGTACTGCTGTAGACTTTTTCATCAATTTCAGAGCTCTTTCGTAATTTCTACGGTGGAAAGTGTTAACATGAATTTAAATAACATCGCAAAACCTTATCACATTAGATGGACGAACTACATTTAATGGATTTCAGTAGCATAACGTGGTTGTAACCATCCTACAGCAAGGCTTCAAATCCTAGGTCATCGCATGTATGGAGGCTTAAACTACACTATATATACTAACGTGACTGAAAGGATCCCTACTTCCCTTTTCGAAATGGTTAACAGAACATCTTTCGAAAATGCTGTCCTCCAAAAACAGCTGCCAGAGCTTTGGGGATGGAGAAAACGTACTAGACGTCACTAGTAAACAGACTAGAGCTGTTTATCCCTGAAAATGGCCGCAACAGAAGAAGACCAATGCTAAGCTACATCAAACACACAGCGGCATGGACGACAAGGTCAGAGGTGATAGTGCTGGCGTCAGTCTATGGCAATATAACACAACTGAAATTAATCAACCAAAAAAGAACATCAAAAGTCACAGAGCATGAACAGAAGCACAATTGTTAGGCTCTCGTTGCTTCATTGACAGCAGCTTTATCACGCCATATTTCTTTGAATTAGAAATAAGCCCAAAAATATCTGGATTGGTAGTGTGACTGGAAGGTATTTAAACGGATCCCAAAGTGCACGTTTTGAAGTTTAATACGTAGCAGAGTGTTTATCATACAGGTATCTGAAGTTAATAGCAACTGCAATTTGGTAGCTACAATCCTGGACAAATAGAAGTTAAGTTCCCACTAAATTTCGGTGAAAATGGAACAAATCACGCAAGACACTTGCAACGTGAAAGGGGTGTCTATTCCTGGTATTATTTGTCCTCTAGACCTCTCCGCTTATCAGCAGGGAGGTCTGACATGCAAGTCTCCATAATGCTCTTTTTCAAACTTACCAATATTTTGGAACGGGGGTTTAGGGAAACTTGTATATATGTCCAATATCGCAGCTAACATGTAGATCGTGTGTCACTCTGATTTTAATTAGAGGTAAGCACTAATTGGAGGAAGGCGATAAAAATAAGTAATACCATACATCACTTACTCATTCCTTATTTCCATTTCTGCATATTCACACCAAAGGCTTGCCAAGTCCTCTACAAGCCGATAGCTGACATGAGTAGCCTTTTCGAAGATCACGCGTGCTTCCTCTATCTGGTTATGACTTTCATAGAACTTTGCAAACTCAACCCACAGTGTATGAGGCTTTCCAGTTGCAACTTTAGGATCAACCGTTTGTACTGCTTCGGTGTAACAGTTGATTACCTCCTCTGGTTTCCCATCGAACAGTTTAGCACGTTTATGCCATTCGTGAACATTGTGTGGATTCTGACGCAAAAGAACACTATAAACACAGAGAATAAAGTACGTGTTTAGTTCTATATCATACTAACAGCAGTGCAGGCATGGAAATGTGCAAAGTATTACCGAGAAGAGAGAGTTTAAATGAAGAAAATAGCAGACATTATTTGTTTCACTTTTGGGTTTGTTTAACAAAGTTCGTCAACAACAAGTTCCTAAAGGCTGACTAACACGCTACGATCTGCTAGGCCGATGCAGCCATGTGATTCAAGAATAGTGGTATAAGGAATAAGGTTTAACGACACATTCATCGATTTTGTAGATCAACGTACGTGGATTCAACATCCATAAACAGGTTTTTCAGCTTGCTGAATTGGAGAGATTCCTTCAGCAAGCAATACTTCAAAGCAATTATGTCAAACTAACTATTTTCTTACAAGGGGAAAGGAACCACAAAGCCATCAGACAGCCACATTGATTGTCATCTAAAAAGCCAAAATCATGCTGAAAGTGTAACAAACCCCAACACAATACAAAAACACGACAGTACCTTCAAAAATGGTTGCGAACCACTTTGAGGTTATAAAAAGATACTTTGTTTCGGGACTTTACGTAAAATAGCCGGTACAAAGCCTGCCTCATCAACGGACACTACTACGTGTGCCTTCGCTGCGTCCGTCAGAATCTTGTTGTGGTAATCTTTGCTGCTTTTTTCCTACAAACATGGATATTTGTATCATTCACTCATCAGAGTTTTTGTCTTGGAGAAAGCAATTTATTATTAAGATTAAACTTAATGTCACGGCATGAATTTACGGGATTGAATTTACCGATTTATATTCAAATAAATGACCGTGACTTGACGTCATACCAATTGTGAATCGGGTCGACAAATCGCAGCATGTAAACCAGCCTTATTTCTCCGGTATCGATAATTTTAAATGTTCCAGATTTACTTGCAACCATTTAACTCCGTAATAGCTGCTTTCGACCTTCAACTTAAGAACTACAGATGGCAAATTTTCGTGTAGAAACGACTTCCTCATATCTATTAGAAATATTGCTATACATGCAAACACCAACCGCAACATGGTACATTCCAACGAGGATATGAAATCATTAAACAAATAAACCAACTTAGGTGAAAAGCACTGGGAACGAGCAAATACATAATAAAATCGAGCTTGAGAGTGTGGTATTACTGTGTTAATGTATAAATAAACGAGACGAAGGTATGCGTAACAGTTAGAAGGGGGTGTTGGTAGAATATGTGTCAGAAAAATAGTCATCTATGATTAAAAGTATAGAACACTCAACAAATGCAAGAGCGTAAAATAATGATAGATATCAGAAATATAAAACTGAGTAAAACATGGAAACGACGACACTGGAAAGCGAATGAAATGCAGATATATGCACAGCGTGTACGTTTTAAGCACTGATCTCTAAAAAAACCCTGAATCGAGCATCTCCCGTCTCAAAGTGAGGTAAATCGTTAGACGCCATTTCAGTCTCTATCAAGAAACGCTTACAAGCAACATGGCGGACCTTCGCGCGCTATTTTAACTTCTGAGGACTAGTATTCGTGATTACACATTTTTGGCTGTTGGAAACAATGGGATTACTAGATCCAGTCTTTTCTAGAGATCGGCGGTTTTAAGCTCTTGACTATGATGATGTTCAGTTTCGTTCTAGGTAGTTCGTAGAGAAGTCTGTGGAATTCCTTTGCCAGGAACGTTAAAAGCCTTGCTTTATTTGTATTTCAACACGAAAACTTTGTTCCTCTGCTCTGAGGCTGAGGTAGCTGCACATATAGTCCTAGAGCCCGTTCTCAGAAACATGGAACAGTTAATAGCGCAGAATACACTTATCGTCAACTCATGACCAAACCGTCATAGCATCCTAGTCATGATATTAAAAACGGATCACTTGCGCATTGCGGTAGCTCTTCAAGTGACTGCATAAGGAAACTGCAAAGTGCAACTGTGACACTACAAACACTTGCTCGACGCATACCCTACAAAATAAAGTCCATGGCTTGAAAGACTTGGATAGTCAAACCACCATGGCTCGGAGTATCTGCGCTGAATTTTGACTAGCACAAGAACCACGGAAATAAACGAAAGAGACCTCAAAAAGTTACCTAGCACTCGTTGCACTTATGATTCCCTGTCCTTGTTCTAACACTTTGTCTAAGTAACTACGTACGACCCTCTAGTGAATAAAAAATTGTATTATTTACACTTCAAAGTGTATTCTCAAGCCATGGTTTTAACGCTAATAAAACTATTGATGGTCATACCTGCTTAGCAATAACGGCCGACGGTCCATCAAGGCCTCAAATCTCGCCAATCGCAACTCCAGGTCTATTTCCTCTAGAATATAAAAAATACTTAGAATGCATCGCTTTCTGATTACTGAATATCAACTGCTAAATCCTCTGTCTGAAATAATCGGGAAGGCACGCTTATTATTTTGAAGAAAAATTCCACCTAAGACAACTCAAGTCAGCTGTTTTGATAAATTGTGAAGTATTTTCCATCCTACCCGTTCAGTGAAGACGCTTTTCGCAGAGACACCATAACGTAATGCTGGAAACACGTCCTGATTTGAAATAATATAAAGAAATGTATTGCGTGGTTGACTATTCTTCTGAAATCTATTGGTGAGCTTAAAAATATATTTTTATTTTATGACAAAATTTTACTTCAGTTCTACTCTACTTGAAGGTGTTGATTTAAAGCAGTTCTGCACTATTACACTCGTAAGGCTGTTGTTGAAAACTGCTGCTAGAAATGGGAAGTGCGTTCAGCTTCGAGAAGAAACATTCCATCCACCCTACCTATCAATTTTCAGCAAAATTCCACCCACCCCTATTATTTTTCTTCAGGTAACTTTCTAGCCACCCCGATTTTGGGGAGTCGGGTAGTTGGCTTGCACGTCCCTTTTAGGAAGCATGATCATTCTCACAAGTTTCGGCACATGTTTTGAAAAGTAGGATCGTCTTCTACCTCATCAACTGTTAACTTTAGGTTCTCTTGCAAATCAAAATCGTTCTTTGCACAAATACAACTGGAATCAGTGTATTGAACCATGCATTGACAATACGCCTGCAGCCGCAATTAGACCCTGCTAAATATCTTTCAATACTAATTTGTGGTGTTAAGAAAATGCTAAAACCTTCAAATCCATTTCATAAAGGAAGCAACGAACAGCGAACCTAGCACGGCTATAAAATCTGCCCAAGGCCAGAACTCAAAAGTACACAACACACAAATAGGTGACAACTAGAGCCCACCCTATCTCCCTTTGGGCAACAATGTTACCTTCTTCGTCCATCCCTTCATCCTCGGCGTTCTCCATCTTTGTTGCTATCATACCCTCTTCAAACTGTGCGTAGGCGTCAAACACCTTCGGCGGAGAAGAATGAAAAAAAGTACATGAAGAAGAAACGAAGACCATCGGAGGAGAAGAATGAAAAAAAGTACATGAAGAAGAAACGACGACCTTCGGCGGAGAAGAATGAAAAAAAAGTACATGAAGAAGAAACGAAGACCTTCGGCGGAGAAGAATGAAAAAAAAGTACATGAAGAAGAAACGAAGACGGCTCAATATGCATATTATCGATCAAAGTAAACTTTGTATTTCTTTCTACGACGATTCAAGCTTAGCGAGTTCTCGAGTCGAGCTCCGTCACTCCAGGTTAGTAAAATACCCATATTTGAAATAGTAAAAACCGATTTTTTAGAAAACCTCTTATAGCTTCACAACTTCCACATACATTTTGAAGTATGCCAAAAAATCATTTCGGTTATTCATTCATTCATTCATCCGCTCACTCGTTCATTCATTGTTTCGTTTTATCTGTTTACTTTATTGACATTGACCATTAAGGTATACAGATATGCAAAAATATGCATACTTTTCGATAAACATACTTAAATCTCGCGTGTTTATCGTTACTTTAAGCAGGTAGTGGGATGCTCGTGAAATATGGATGTTACGAAAGGAGAATTGATAACCGAGTCAAATATAAGTAACAAGAGTTATATGGTCGGGTGGTTAGAGAAACTGGCTCGATCCAAAGGCTACGAGACTCAAAGAACTGGGCACCAGTCCCACTGTAATAACCTTGCCCACGGTATGTACTCCATTGCACTTCACCTTACCTTGCTGCAAAACTAGGGCGTGGCTACGAAAGGGGAAAGAGCTACGCCAGCAATATGCGAGGCTGCTGTGTGTCTACAGTCCATATGGAGAGGGCCAGAACAATAATCAGCAGCAGATCTGAGCTGTGGGACAAATGTTAGCTGCAAAGTGCCTCTGAATATGTTTAGCGTACACAAGACGCGTAGTTTATAACAGTAAGAAAGCGTTCCCAACTAGTCACTAAGACTGTGTGCCTTCCACTAATAACAACATTGTAGTCTATCCATTTTCTTGCCAGTGCGAGGCTGGCCATGTCGGCCTCACAACTTTGAGGTTAGTTGACAAAATTCAGCGGCATATTCCAACCTGTATTCGCCAAGCATAAGCTCCTACAAGGAAACAACCACCTCGGGTTTCAAAATCTAAAAGCACTACTAAGCAATGTGACTCTACCATAGGGCAGCACTTGTTTGAAAACCGACACCATGCCAAAATGCATACGGTTGACACCTTCCGTATAACTGGTAAAGCTAGATCTGCTTGGCCATTTCAGAATCCGTCCACATCAAAGCAAGGCAACCGTTGCTTTGTAGACAAAAATAATTTGTCTTTCATTGGGGCTTTCCCGTCAACCATTCAGTTCGATGGACACTGATCAAAACAACACCAATCTGGCAGTCAGAGCTCTGATTGGCTACTTTGAAAACACAGTTGGTATTAGTTTCATTGCTTCCCTTTTCAATTAATATTCTGACGATTTCGTACTCTCGGGAGTGTCAGACGATAAAATTCGGGCAGTTTTATTATTCTGTACCATCAACAACCTTTACAGGACACTTGATCAATACGGTGTACACTACTCTATTTCATACAATACCTCAGTAACACAATAACGTTCACGTCATGTTTGAAAAGGAAAGAAGTACAACGATACTGGTACGCCATAATGAAACAACAATCTTAATGTGCTTACTTGACCAAAATCTCGAACCGTCATCACAGTTTGTATAGCTTCCTCGTACACATCTCTTGCTTTCTCGAACTGTCCAGCTCTGATATGGTAATCAGCCAATGAGCACCAAAGCTGGCCCAGACCATCGGTAAACCTTCTCAGACCACCGTGAATAATATTGTTCACCTTTAAACTTTTGATCTATTCACATGAAAATAGAAACACTCGTAATGACAGAGGCATAGAATGGAAAAGATAGTGATGTATGTTAAACGCAACAAGTGTACAATAGCAAAATTTCATCTGTTAAAATTAATTGAGAGCATTGCAAATAGTCATTTACATCCAGTAAACCAAGCATTTTTAACTTAATATCTATCTACCTACCTATTTACTTAACACCCTAAGCACCCAAATACCTACCTTCCTACATAACTACCTACGTAGCTACCTACTTGCATACCTACATACATACATGCATACATACTCACGACATACATACAAATAAACATACATACATACGTACATGCATACATACATAAATAC
>JAAAKL020009240.1:0-15249 GCA_010016065.2 Carybdea cf. marsupialis auct. non (Linnaeus, 1758)
AGAGAAAAGGAAGTCCCATCTATGTGAATTTTTATGCACTAGTGTTTTAATTGTAATCAAAGGTGACTGTGTCCAAATGTACTTGCTCCGTAAGGATTAGTCTTAAAACTTGTCACCTCTCTCAAATCAAGTTAATTTTTACCCCTTTCATAGGGAGAAATGAACTGATTGCAAGATATATCAAACTACGGACTGGAAAAACAAGGTCAAGGAAGCAGGTGAGATACTGATTTTTGCAACAGTATGGAGTGTAGACTGATAAAATAGGTTTGAAAACCTTGGGAAAATTGTGGAAGAGGAACATTTTCCCAAAAATGGAATATGGATTATATGTAGATTTATCTGTCATAAAACAAGCATTGACACAAATATGATAAAAGCAGTTGGTTTTAGCTGCAAATATTGGATTGTAAATATTGTTTACAGGGGAAGACTTTGAGCATCATCACTATTTTACTAGTCAGTTTTATGGAAGGTGAATATATAATAACAGTTGCAGTTGTAGTGATTTCTGGTACCTTAAGGTCTACAATGAGGACCTGAATGACAAAATCGAAGATGGCAGTGCTTGTGATAGTAATGATGATGATGATGATGATGATGATGATGATGATGATGATGATGATGATGATGATGATGATGACAACGACGACAATGATGAGATTACTCTTAGTCAACCTTGATCTGTACACCCCTTCCAGCTGCTCACCAATCAGCTCTTGCACATCCTGGCAGGTCACCAACTAGTTCTCTTTCTCCCCCTTTTCAGGAGTGATGAACATGAGTGTGGAACTCATGTTTTAATAACAAACTAGCATACTTTTATCAGCAAAAGTTTTCTAAACAATAGAAAACAGTATAATATAGACAGCCATGTTGCTTCAAATTAGTTAAGAAAGCACAATAAATTCCCCTGCTAAATTGAAGCTACTGATGTTCATTACATCCTCCCTTTCCTTAGCAACTGATTTGTTACCCCAATTATGCACACAGATTTAAAAGTATGTTTAAAGAGGAGAAAACCATCAATAAGGGGTGAATGTAAAATGCACTTTTGATTGATACAATTTCTAGACTATTAAATCAAAGCATTATCTTGTTCATAGATTTATTTGAGGAATGGATATTTTTGTTAGACTTGAGCAAGTTTAAACAAGGATGCAAGCAACTAATTTTTATCTCAACACTGCAAAGGGCTACTGAAGCAGTAATTGTACAGACAAGACGATGTCAAGCAAGAAAAGCATGCTTTTAATGATACTGTTAGCATATCCTCATGATTAATAAAGCTGGCAGTATATTCTCCAATAAAAAATTGCCTCCTTCTCCCCAAGCACTTTGAACAACCTACTGGTAGTAAAAGTGTCTAACTGTACTGGGGCAGTAGCATTTTGAACTGCATGGAATGCAAGTCTTTATTAGTTCATATAAGATGTGACAAGACTTATGTAGCATTTCATAGAGTGTCAGTCCCTCAAAAGTTTGTGACTGGTTACTGTTTCTATGACATTGATCATATACTGTTGGCAAAACCACTGCCAACAGCAACTGTTTGCTGCTCTCCATTATTTCATATTATATTTAGTGTTAATGATGTTAAGGAAGTGAAATTATTGATGAATTTACACAACTAACTTCTGCTAGTGGGAACCCTTAATTATTAAGGTCTTTTGTCAGAAGAAACACATACCAATGATTAAATAGTTAGTGTCTTGAATGTAAGTTTGAAGTTAAGCAAAAGTGGCCATTTGTTTACAAGGTAAATTCTAAGTTATCTGTGTTGCATATATCACATTGTCAAACTGCAATATTAGATGTATGACCAGAGGAAAAGTAGATGCAGAATTGATCTTGAAGGCAGGAACTTCATGAGAGAGAGATCAGAATATTTTTGGTTGTTATCTCCCAATTGCTGAATAGTAAGAAACATGTGAGCTTGTTCCTTCCAACCAACTCATTTCTGTATTGCAGTGGGTAAATCCTCGTAATGTAGCCTAGTACTGTCTACAAGCTGGTCTGTGTAGGTATGCTGAGGCCTTCCTCTTGATCGTTTGCCATGGCAATGGTCTTAGAAGAGGATGTTTCTTCTAAGTTCTTATTCTTTTGCTGTAAGTTTGGAATAGCACATCAAAGATAAACACAAAGAAAAGAGTCAACTGATGTTTATTTATTGCCATGATGATGTTGACAGTAAGCATTGTCAAGATCTGTAATATAGATTAAAGTAGATGTTACTTGTTAATAATAAATATGCCCTCTTTATTTTACCTATTTAGGTGTCAAGTCACATCCAAGTACTCGCTAGAAGAAAGGCAAGAGAGATTCAAGCTAAACTGAAGGTTCATCGCACTGTTTTGCAGAATTTTGATTTCAGAATGATTCATGGGGTGGCATAGTTCAGGGCATTTCAACTCATGTATCCACACAACATACTCTCTCATTCCACCAAGTTATATGTTCGTCTCATCCATCCACATCCCTATCAATCAACCAATGGTCACCACTGTTGATATGCCTTGTCATCATCTATGATTGACTGATTGGCCCAGTTTCCAATCACCATCTTCCTTCAACCCACCCATCCATCCATCCATCCATCCATCCATCCATCCATCCATCCATCCATCCATCCATCCATCCATCCATCCATCCATCCATAAACCAACCAATCTCTTCATGCCTTCATCCATCCATGCTTCCATCCATGCATCCGTCCACACACCCATCCATACATCCACCCATCCATGCATCCATCCACCCATCCATCCGTGCATCCATCCATGCATCCATCCATCCATCCATCAACACACCCATCCATAAACGAACCAATCTCTTCATGCCTCCATCCATCCATGCATCCATCCATGCATCCATCCATGCATCCATCCATCGATCCATGCACCCATCCATCTGCCCATCTACCTATCTGCTTATCCACCCATCCATGCATGTCACACAAAGTAGACTTTGTTCACCATGTACACCAACTTCTTCCAACATCAAAAGCCAGCATCACACCTACTGTACTGAGGATTCTCTGCTTTTTGTTCAAAATGATTAAATCATGGTTATTTGTTAGGCTGCATACCCTTCCTCATACTATGTGAATGCAGCCTATTCCTCAACTTTCCATCAATAGCCCAATTGCTAAGACTGCACACTCATCTAATCATTTATGTATGTTCCTTTCTTTCTTATTACATCATTTGCCTAAACTGATCATGTGTTGTCAGCCCCATAATGCCAAGCAGAGCCTAGCTTTGGCTCCTACTGCAGGAGTTCAACTGGATAACAATAACAATAATCCCCAGAATTTATTCCAGCCACCTATCATCCTCATTGTAACACTGTCAACTGTCTGCTACCGCAATATCATTTTTTAATGGTGGTCATTACCTTGGTGTAACACATGGATTTGGATAACAATGAAACTTTCAATACCAGAATCTGTTGCCATAGATAATATATCATATCAAGAAATCATGTCTACTTGCATATGTAACAACACTTTCTGCTTGGACACATTAGATTCTGCAATCAGCATAAAATAGATTGAACTCACCCATTGTTTCATGTATGTAGTTGATATGCCCTGATGTAGGTAGGTAGTTGGTGTAGAGTGGGGGCATTAGCTGATCACTGAGAGTGAAGTGTCTTTGCCATGGAATTAGTGTCCTACATTTTATGGTTTTAATTTATGTTTGTATGTTTTATGTATATATGATGCATTAAGTTTGTTTAAGAGAATTTTGGTGCTTCCTACTTATACATAGTAGTTGATCATGAAAAGTATGTCATTGGCTTCAATAATGTTGATGCCATTTTGCTACATGGTAGAATAAATATCAGTGTTACTTCTCCCAGTATTAAGTGTACCTCATTGTTAAAATAGATTATCAGGTTTTTTAAAATGGCAGGAGTCAAGGGGTGTTTTTGGAGAAGTGGGTGTGTGGAGAAAAATAGGAGGAGTGGGGGTGTTGAGGAGAATAGGAGGAGTGGGGGTGTGGAGAAGAATAGGAGGAGTGGGGGTGTGGAGAAGAATAGGAGGAGCTTGTATTCACAAATCATCTGACCATTGTTGCATGTGTTAAAACTGTTGAGTATGATTCAGATTACAGTAACCAATCTGATGTTTAAGACGAACACACCTTTCCATGTAAAGCCAAAGCTGCCTGGTAGATATTACACTAGCCTGTCAGAAGGGAATTTATGGTGTAAAATCACAGGATAGAACAGCAAGGGATCTCAATTTTATAGTTGTATTTCATTTAATCTATTTCCTGATTATGTACCCCATTTAAATATTTTGTAGCCTTCCCTTAATTAGAACTGTAAAACCAGTAATATGGTTGACTGTGAGGTTACAAACTTGTTAAAGCGATAACTATGTGCTGGGAAACAGGAGAGAGCAATAAACTGGGATCTAACACTGGAGCAGTTAGTGTTTGCTGCGTCATTGTTTCTTGGTGTATTCTGTCTTACAGATACACTAAAACAGGATGTATTAGATTGGTTCAGTATTGAGTTAAATGCAAGTGGAAGCACAAAAGTTGAAGATGGAATGGGTTTGAAAGAGTAAATCCATGTATACAAGTCGACATTTTTTAAAAAGATACTGTATCCCATTGGCATCAAGACAGTTTTGTATTTTGGGATTAAACAATTCACTGTGTTGAAAAGGTTTTTTTCATTTACATTGATAGGTTAAGTGAAAAAAATCATTGTAATGATTAGGGTCGTTGCAAGGGCAGGTTGTCAGCTGACTTCCTACGTTGATTGATTGAGTCTTATAATATCTTGAAACTCATTGGCAATGTGATGACAAAAATTCCATTATAGATAAATGATGGATTACTGGTGGTATTCTTATTCTTCTAGAGAACTTATATTATCATAATAACCTGAGATTCTAGAATGATGTGTCCCAATGTGCTTCTCAAAGTCAATTCTTTGTCACTGATAAGCCATCTTGCAGCTACTTGGACTGCAATTGCCTCTGTTGTCTTAAGTTGTAAGAACTGATACAGTAAGAGAAATATAACTTGGAGCTTTCCTATTTCAAAATTCTAACAGTAGAGAAATGATTCTGAAACAATCTACACATATGAATCAAAGTATATATATATTTAAAACAATTTTTAAGAATTAATATCACCCTGCTTAAGGCCAAAGCCACTACTAGGAACTACTTCTTACTTTTTGGATGTCCATCATGCTTTGCTATTCATGCTATTCATGCTTTCAATGCCCTCTCTGTCCTACCTCTCGAAACATAGTTTCCCACTACACAAGAGCAGATGACAGAGCCCAGTACCTCTGGGATCGTGGCAGGCAAGCTCAGGGTCGGTTGAAACTCACAACCCTTTGTTTATGAGTCTGGCACTCCAGCTCTATGTCACTACTTATTTCAGGCACACTTTATCTTTGTCAACAAGTATACAAAAACAGCTTCTTGTTCTGATCTCTGTGTGACTGTGGGTATTCTGCAGATGAGCATGTCTTTTTAGATTTCTCATGTCAAGGGATTTCGTAGAAGTGTACAAATTGTGAATCCCTTACTGACATAACCACAGTTTGCTTTCTTTTGACATGTGTCTTTCTTCATAGGATTTTTTTTACAATCATTTTCAGCTGTCTCTCAAAGCCTGATGTTCTGTGCAAGCCATGCTCCTTGTCTGTGGTGTACTGTTCACACCTTCTTGACCAATCCTCTATAAGTTTGTCATGCAACTTTATCTTTTGAGCTTGTCATGCATGCCAGAGTCACATTTTGTATCTCTCTAATTTAGTATGATTTATTTATTATTGCTATTGTAATTTAGTCTAATTTAAATAAATTCCATATAGTAACACACTACAAATTATCTTCTTAGCTATTCATTGGTGTTGATTTATACCTAATGCATTGCTGCCCTATTGTTGAATACTGTTTGTTCCATCCTTTTTTTATATTTTGTTAATATGTCTTACATTGCGTATTTAAATAGCATAAAGTTACTTAATGGTTTACATGTTTAATGTCTTTTTAAGCTAAGTCCTTGCTGATTGTGACTCCTAAAGCTGTTCAAGGTAGCCTCTGTGTACCATTGTTATATCCCAGTACTTTACTTTTCTCACTGAGGATCTCATCATTGTGCTTGCTATGTCCTTCTAGCCCACGTAGTAGTCTGACGAGATCATATTCACACATCAGCCATATCTCTTTTTGGTGGTTTCTGATCGCTGGCCTTAAGATTGATGTTGACACTTTTAAATCTAATGTCAATTGTGATCTTCTTGGAAATCTTTTTTTTGTCTGTAGTTACATCTATTTTATTCTGTTTACTTTTTGTTTCTACTTCTTTCAAAGTAACTCAATACGTTGAAATGCCAAACACCAGCCTTGTATTTAGTGAAGGATTAAAAAAGAAAGGTGTTTTTGTCAAGACACAGGATACTAGCTACACTGCTGGTGCTGAACTTTTACAGTACATCACTCTGTTCGCTACAAAATATTGCTCTTATAATAGCATCATGTTACCACTATGATGAGTTCCACTTGATTGACAATTCTGAAACTCAATTTTCATAAATGATTTGTAGAGAAAGATTCCAACATTTGGACAATGGTAACAATGACATGCGTTGATCTGAATTCCTCACCTTTGTTTGTTCATTATTCACCTGGATATGAAATAGTTTAAAACTGGAAAACAATATTGGCTATACTATAGCCATTGTAAAATTTAACAAGTGAGAGTATCAAAAGTGAGGCCAGGGTATATGTAAGGAGATATTTTATAACAGTGGACAAATTTGTAACAGCAAGTAAATTAAAAATGTTTGTTACCCTATATTTGTACCATAAGTAACATATAAGGTAATCATTAATAGCGTAATCCACTTTATTTCTGAAGGGTACTAAAACATTTTTGGAATTCACTAAAATAACAATTCTGTGATGTTTTCGAAGGATTCTAGTTTAAATATTTGCTAAAATAGTAGATTAAAATTTAACAAGACTATAATTGCTCTTGTAAAATTCAGCTAGTAAAGGCACAAAGTAGAGACTGTCATTTTTCCATCAATAGTACCAGCTGCGTCAGATGTTTTTGTTTAACTCCACATCAGTTTTTAACTCATTAAAGTAGGATGGAATGAAGTTTACATAAACATCAATTTTCAGACATGTCTATATTATGCGAGAGAGTAGGTGATTATTTCAAACAGGAATAAGCTTTTCTGACAATCTAAAGTTGTTGCCTGGCTTTCTCCCAACTAACAGTAACACAATTTCTATAACTACTATATATTAGTGTTGTTTATATGTGCATGAAGATAGTATATGGTAACCAGATTGTTGATTCCCTAGAACTTAGGTCAGTTGGAGCATATTCAGTCCATAATCAGATTTTCGGCAAATGAGAATATATTTGCCTAGCAGTTATTTAGCTGTATGTTACCTACAAGCCAAAGTGAAGTTGAGTCAACCTATTAAGCATTTTACTCCATATATCAAGTGTTTAATGAGGGTATTACCAGTGCAGGGACAAGGGGCTCATTGTAACTAGACACCCAAACTATAGTCCGAATGATTTTTATGTATTGATTGAACCATGATATCATAGTTGCTCACCAATGGAGGACTATTCTGCAATTTAAAGGCAAGGGCCAAGAATTCAATTTGGTGATGGTTCATGGTGTTGCCGCTAAAATATGGTTGAAGACATTTATCCACATCTTGAGTAGATTCTTGGATAGGTATTGGTGCAATGTGTGGAAGCCTAATTATTAAAATTAACTAACAGTATCTCTTTCCTAGGGTGATACTTCTTGAGTTTCAGATCTTGATGGTAGCAAGTTTTGCTTCTGGGCGAGAGGCAGCTTCGCTTAAAGTATTCCAAAAATCTCTGCAGTGGGACAAGTGATTGTTACAAATTTGGCAATATAACTTTTACTGCTCATGCCAGTGAACAAGTGCTAAATTTTCTGAGAGGGTTTAGATATGCCATTGCTATCCAACTTTCACCCATCCTGATTACCCCTAAATCGTATGAGAAATAATTCTACTACCCTGTTTGGTTGTTGTCGGCAAGTAAGCCCATTTCACTCGGTATCATCATGAGGACTGCTATTCTGATTCATATTTTTTTTCATAATAAATTCCCCGCTACAGCATTTTTCAAAACTTTCACTTATTTTGAAAGATTTTGTAATTTCCAGTAATTTACAGAAAGAGAAAAAGTTTCTAGTTGGTTTACAGAAACTAGAGCTTCAAGCATATGTTTTCAATCCACACCCATGCTAGTCACTCATGAAAAAGACTTTTTAAATTGCTGAGACTGGGACAGTTGCAAAAGAGAATCCTTCTAAGAATGTCACCCGTCAGCCCGACCACCAGTTACAGAGTTCAAAATCGTATATTTATATAATGCATTTGAGCAATGCATCATCATAGATTTGGGGTGCTCACATCAGAGCTATTTAAGTTTACTCACCGTTTAATGCTCCCAGGTGTCCATGCACAAAAGTGGAACCATGGGATCATAACCCCGTTGGTTTCCCATTATATTAGAGCCACTAGACTAAACACTTCACACCCCTCCAACATGCGGTGAGCTAGGATGCAGGTAAATATTTGTTTCGATGGTCTGCGCTTTCTCCATGCAAGATAGTCCAACTTCCCTATTTACCACTAACCCTTATGGGAGAAAGCATTGCTCTTCCCTATTTACCACTAACCCTTATGGGAGAAAGCATTGCGCTTCCCTATTTACCACTAACCCTTATGGGAGAAAGCATTGCTTTTAATAACCTCTTTGTAACACACTTTGTTCAACTGTTCTCTTCCCTTACAGACTAACCAATTATTGTTACTTATCTATCACTTTTTACTCTGTATCATTTGTGTTTTTTAGTGCCCAACCAATTCTGGATCAGGCATCGGGTTTAAGGTATTGAAAATGTTTCAAGTCTTCCTGATATAACTGGGAATGCTCGTTCTTACCTCTTGAACTTTAATTTGCACCCAGTTTAAATACCACCTAGATTCTAGCAGTATATAATGACCACTAGCACTTACCGTAAACTACTTTCTACCCAAATTTTTGTTAGTGTAAAAGGTAAATTTTAACCTAATGTGAGATAATAAATAAAACTATGGTAAATTAACCTTATTAGTTCTTAAACTAATCTGTTTCTTAAACACTTAATATGGGTATTTATATTGTATTACAAGGTATCTATAGAGATATTGCACATGGTATTTTCTGTAAAGCTAAGAAGTGAAATTAACTTCTGCAATGTTTATTTGTCTTATTCTTGGTTAAAATATTGTTTGTGATTACGATAATGTCTTTGGTTGTTATTGTCAGCTTCTGAGCACGAACTTCCTACATTGCAACAGCACTTGCATCTCGGAATACTTGGAAGATTTACATTAGGCTTATGCGTATATTTCGAACAACTTTGCACAATTACAACATGTGGAATAGCAATATGTTTTATCTCAAATAAGGCTATGCTCAAATGTGCAATGCAACTTCATTTTTTAGTGAAGTTGAATCACAAGCAGTAATCTATGATTAGATTGAGGGTATTGGAATATGCCATCCCCTGAAGCATTGGAATTTGTAATGGTATGGTCTCACAGGTACAGACCATCTTGCTAACCATCCTGCATCAAGCCGCTTTTGTAAAGTGATAATAAACCTCCAAGAAGGGTCAAGAACATGGAATCAAAGAGACGTTAAGAGCTAATTACACCTGCAGGGACTGCTAAGGACACAGAAAGAAAATGCTGGTGCTGCAATTGAAGAAAAGAGTGAATATTTGCAGGAGTACCAACACAGGTGCAGAAGACAGTGTACCATCATTTTCATCACAGCTTTGTTTGTAAAATGACAGTTCCTGGTCGTCCAAGGGCCCATAACCTACTTCTTTTCAGGGACTTGTTTGAAACAGGCGCTGTGTTCCTATTTGACTGTACTCCGTTATATTGCTAGTATCCTGTGTAAACTCAACTGGAAGAGGATCAAGGAGAAGGAATTGAAGGTTTGGTTTGGAAACAATGACAAATCCAAAGAATAACATTTGCTGAAGATGATAGTTTGAATTTCTACTACTTAGTTATTGGTAAAGTCCAATTCTTTTAAGCCATCAGATGGATGATATATTTTACCAAGTCATTTCCTAAATCATTTTCTTTCATTGTATCCATATGCTTTACGTCAGAGTGTTAGTCAGTGTATTTTTGTTTATCCATATTTATAATAAGTCGCTAAAGCTGATCTCAGCAGTATTGCACGGGTTCTTTCCATTGTAATCAAGGGTGCATGTCTAGGTTAAGGGTGGGATATTGAATATCAAAAGGGTTGAAAAGTATTCAATGTGATCCAATGTTATTTCATACTAAGATAGTGGATTCTGAGCACTCATCGCCGTCTTCTGGGTTTGTTTTCCGGGGATAGGACCAAGGTTCAAAGGACAAGGCTTTGCAAGCAATGGCAACTATGTCCTCTGCGCAGATTGTATCAGCGACAGCGCTCCATGCGAAATTTGGACTGCCACATGGTATGGAAGTTCCTGTGTCAGCAACAATAAAGACGGAGATGGGTGCACTGTCACCCCAAACGGTATGGATAGTGCTTAATACGAATTTTAATTTTACAAGAATTTTTAGGCTACTTTAAAATGATATACACCCCACTGCCCCCTTCATCAGTGTAACAAGTAGGGCGGCCATGCTGCCACACCCAGGTACATACTTAAGAGAGCATAAAACCTATTTAAAGAGACAATTGAACAGGCAACTCATTTTGATCAGGAAGCTTTTCGCCAATTCTTTTCAGTTGATCTACATCTGACAAGAATCGGCTAAAAGCTTCTTGGTCAAAATGAGTTGCTTGTTCTATTGTCTCTATAAGTTCTGTAGTACCACAAATAAAGCCTATTTACCATAGTGGTTACCAGTGCCATAGTCAAGAACATATGGTAAGTAGACGGCTGCACGCCAGAGGAGATCACACCATCGGGCAATTTTTTGAAAACTTAAAAAATTCAAGTAACAAATTATATATGTAGCTCAAGGAGACAATTCTGTAAGGATTACAATTATTTTTTCATTATACAGTATTAATGCTTTATTTTATTTTACCTTGTTTTATTTTATCACATTTAAAAGTTTACTGTTAGTGTCCCCAATTTTGTATCTTATGTAACAATTACATCTATAATAGTTGTTTACGGTAACCAACCTGGGAAATATGTACCCGAATGTGTTTACCTGGGTTTGTAAAGGATGTAGGCAAGAAGGGGGTGGGGGGGGGGGGTCTGTACACAGGGAGATGCTGAGCATTGCTTGAAGAAAATGTAGTTATAGATCTAATGACCAATGTAATAACCTTAAACACAGCCATAAGTTGGAAATTAAAGAACACGAACTGCTCAATGTATGTAAACGCTGACGTGTCGTTGTATGTCGCAGACCATTCTCAAAGCGACTAAACAGAACATGACCTCTCTGCTCATCAGGAGGTATGATGAGAGATTGTAAACAGAACATGACAATCGTTGCTTTTCGGCAGTGAAAAAGCTTACAGAGACCTGGTAGTGAATGTACAATGTGCGAGGTTAAAACAAGCAACGATTGTCATATTCTGTTTAGTCGCTTCGAGAATGTTGTGCGACGTACAACGAAGTGTCAGTGTTTATATACTGTGGCTGCCGCGAACCACGCAGGAGTTTCGTCTACTACCATTGTTGTTGCGTGAGCCAAAAGAACGACACCTTGTCATCTTTACCGTTGGCATTTCTTCGCGATAACATTCTACATGAATGTAAAGTTAACAATAAGGTTATAGTAAGTAGGAATTAAGGTACATGAAACGAACACGAATAGTAAAAGACGAGTTACAGTATAAAGCTATACATACCGTTTAGTAGCTTCTCCCGTTCCGCTAAAGGAATACTATGACTTTTACATTTTCCCTCTGGCAAGAATTTATAAGTTCACTACAGCCACGCCTGTGGTCACGTGACTTTAACGTCAACACCACAGGGAGCTGACTCGCTGCATTGCACTGCAGTGACATATACATTGAACAGTTTGTAGTCTTTTACTTCCAACTTATGCTGTGTTTAAGATCATTGTGATAGGTATTCAAAATCTCTTGCTCACATTTCAAATTGTGTTCTGGAGTCCAGGTAGCTTTGTACCTATGGGTTGAGAACCACACCCATTAAAGCATTTAAGAAAATTGTACCCATGGAAACATCTTGTTTCTGGTATTTTATAGTTGGTCCATTATCCAGAGGGAAGACGGTTTTTGAAGACCTCTGACCAAGAGCTATTGTCTGTATACTTATAACTAAATTCAACAAAGGTTTTCTAAACTGATGCTCTTCTAGTAAAGAGAGATAAAGGAACAAGTAGTTAGTTAGTTATAGGTCACCTCCAGTCTCTCATAGCTTGATCTTATGGCAATAGACGTAACCTTAACAGATAGTAAAAAGAAAACCCGAGTAAACCTGATCACCAGTTTTCCATCGGCGAAAGTCTAGCTAAGCAAGGATAGATGGCAATTGAGAGGGACGAATGATTATTTACAAAGCTGTACAAAATAGTGAAAACATTTTGAAACAAAACTAAGATCTTTTCGCTATTTTGTGCAGTTTTATTGTATTGTACCACCAACAAACTTTTTGATTACTTTTAGTAACTCCGATTCAACATGTGACATGAGGAATATGTATGTGATTCTAACTGCATGCTCGCACAGGCCTCCAGCTGCTGATATTATTCAGTACGAGTGGTTGTGTTTTTAAGAGGTTAGTTTGAGTGACTGTAGTAGTCTATATCTGATATGCAATTGCTCTTTGCTTTCCTATAGCAATTCTGGCCACCAGGTACTGTACCACAGTCTGGCAGTTCACCGCCTCTGGGGTATCCTTATGGGTCATCTGTGGCACCCTACTACGCCAGTGCAGTAACGCATTCACCAGGAATGCCACAAGCAACGGGATTGACGCAGGCATCAACAGTTACGATATCGACCCCGACTGGACAGTCAACTGTTGACCAGTTGGTAAGTGGTAAAGAAAGCGGGTTGGTGATGTTTGATGTGGTCAGTGTTGTAGTATATATATATACGAAAAGATTTGGTCCCGAACGATTCAGGTTACGTGTGGAAAGTGGTATGTTAACTTCATACGTCATGAACGTACATTGTTTTTACACGCTTGTAGTAAACCAGCGTTGGACCACGGGGGATCGACTTCTTGGTCTCAGTAGTTACAACCTCTACGTTATGTCAGTTGACTATAGCCCATTATCAATTATAGAGACAACTTTCATTAATTTGTATTCAGTAAGGTGGTCGGTTCTCCTGAAAATCCTTGAATGCTGTTGGACTCTAACCCCAGAGAATCATGGACATCCAAAACAAGTCGTGCTGCTGGCAAAGAGGGATTTTAGCGAGAATGCTCATTTGTTTTCTTGTTTCACACTTTTGGTTTTTGTATTAGTGTCATGGTTCGAAGTAAGGTCAGAAAACAAGTAAAAATGTATCAAGCCAAAATATATGTAATTGAAAGGGAAGTGAAAGGCAATATCATCAGTCTCCAGGCCGTAATACATATGTATATATTTTGTGGCACCGATATGCTACAAATTCACTTTATCAGTGACCATACATTATTGTTTATACTCTTGTTAACAGAGAGACAGTTATGGTACACCTACAGGAGTTTCAGGTTCGGCGATTATGGTGCCGAGTACGGGTCAGCCGTGGCCAGGGAGACCTACTCAGCAGGCACAATCGCAACATATGGTAAGTGATGGAATTAATTAGTAGCAGTAAATGTTCCCATCTTGTTTGCTTTTCTACTTACCTGTTTAGATTTCTCTGAGCACTTGTAACATTGCATACATATGAAGTGTGTGCTTTTCACGTTTTATACACTGTCCTGTCATTTATTAAGAAAATTCTTAAGATTTATGTTATATCGTCTTTCCTGTCTCCCCCATATTCTATTTGCAGTCACTAACTTTATGTTTTATAGTAGTGCAGTCTTCTTAGTTTTATGCTAGGCGAAAGTGGGTTTTCACATCTGATCTTTATCCTGATTCTACTGTTCGATTCGATTCGATTCATTACCATGATTACTCGATTAAGGCGCTTGATTAAGACAACGAAAGTTTAAGTGCTGAATTTCTCCGTTTTGTCTTTCTGTTAAGGAAGTTGATCAGTACTACAAAACTTGAAAATTGCGTTGGACAGCGGACTTGTTGTGTAAATGTTTTCTCCAGACTTCGGATCACAGCAATCCTCTAGAATGAAAGTATGACACTTTCGCAAGGAATGTGGATTGTCGCCAAAAGGATTTTGTTTGGAGCTAGCGCATTGTGTCAGTAACAAGAATAAAAACCTGTTTTTCATAGAAATATCATTTACAATACCGTGTTCATACCCTCCTATTTGCTATATATTCTTCGCGAAAGTGTTCTCCCTTCACACCAAACTTTTGTTGTGATCAGTTTACGGAAAAAACATTTAGGAAATGAATATGTTTTGTTGTGGTCTTTTACTATTTCCCTAACTACTTTTAGCACTCTGTAAGTTGGGCTAGCCAGTCTTGTATTTGAAAACATTTTTCGCTTTGAATATTTACAATGGCGATTTGCATGTACCATTTTTTTCTTGTAGCCGTTACACCTACTTGAATTTTCTGCCTTTCTCGAGACGCAAAGACACGACCAACCGGACTCGGTAAGGTTTATCTGATGTGCCTCTTCCTAATATGTTGGTAATATACGGACAGTTTCAAGGAGATGGAAGGCTTGCGATATTGATAGTATTGTTTCATTCTCTCAGAATGCGATGGGAAAGTATGACGTCACGATTTTGAAAATCCTGGAATTATGGAAAAAATACTCGATTTTCATGTTTACCTTTAAGTAAGAACTCCGTTGGTCAAAAGTGAGAGTGTTCCCTTTCCCAACACCGAGATATCAGCTTTAAAAGTTATAAATCTCTCTGAAAAAACCTTGTTATTTGATGCTGGTTCCTAACGTAAGGAACCAATGAATATTAACAGAGTTTTGACCGGAGATTTTTGAAATTCAAATGCTTCTGGACTAAGTACTATAAACACGACAGGTCTGGTATTTTGGGAAACAGTCTAGTTCAGGGTTGCATCTAGATATCTGGAGTCAAATCTTACTATTTCCCAAACTCTTGATTTGTGACGTCATCACTTTCCCAGCGCATA
>JAAAKL020009241.1:0-15248 GCA_010016065.2 Carybdea cf. marsupialis auct. non (Linnaeus, 1758)
GCCTACAAATAATTACAATACTACCCCTTGTACAAACCCAAAGAAACATTAAAAAATTAAAACCAAAGGTGACAATTATGAAAGTACAATAACTTCACCGATATCTTTTCGCCACCTTCGATGTAAATGGTTTGATAATGGAGAAGCCTTGTGTAGCCGTTAACTATATTATCTAAAGCCACTTTCAGTCCTGTCTAAATGGGTACATCTGTGCTCAATTTAACTTGACTTTTGTACAAGGGAGTCTAGTAGAGTCCAGCCTTTAGTATTTCAGTCTTTTCAGATAGTGAAAAGTCTTGGTAGTTAAAATTTAGGGAGACCTGGACTTAGTCTGCTCAAAACTCCATGTATGTCTATAACAAAGTATCTGCAAAACGTTTTGTAATTTCTTTGCTTGCTTACAGAAGTTCGAACAAAGATTAAAAGTCCTTTACTTTGATTTTTGCATGAAAAGAGTACGTTCACAATAGGTAAAATAGCCAACTATTCCACCTGCCGTGTATAAAAGGTTTACAACTGCATTAAAGGGGGGCTAGATAACAGGGAAGGGCCTGATATATACGGAGCAATGATAGACCAAGGGCATATTAAGAAAAGAAAATCCAGTACAGAGCTACAGACAAGTTTACTGTTCAAAGAAGAGAACTAATAATTTCAGGAGATGCTAGTGATGTTAACCAAGCTAGGAGTAGTGTACTAAACAGCTTTAGAAAACATTAATCTTCTATGGAGAGAAGTAGGAAAAGGAGATGTTAGTACTTTCAGCTAATATGCAGCAAAAAGTAGAAGTCAGGTACAGAGCTGCATACAAGTTTACTGTTCACTAGAGAGTAGTCACTAAAGGAGACACTATTAAACTAGAATAAAATAACCTCAATGGAATTCCAGACATCAGTCATCACATAGTCATCAGAATTCTTGACCATTCCTGATTTGTCTGGCTCAAAGGAGAGTTATTTGCATGGTTTTTATCACCTTGTGCGATACAAATTTTATCAGTTTAAGTCTCTGACACAGCTAAGGGGAGAAAAACTTGTCGGTAAACAGGACTTGCAATGCCCCACATGGGCATTGTCATATAAAAGCAGCAAAACCAGCATGGCCAAATTAAGTAAACTGCACCCAATCTGTCATAATCGGTCATCAAAATCTACATTTCTCTTCTTGTTTCTATTTTATTAAGCGGTGAAATACAAATGAAAAATTGAGGTTTGAGGTGCTCCCTGTTAACCATGGGTAAATTGTAGTGGGCTACTACCAGTAGAACTTACATTTCTGGGCAGATAATCAACAGACCTTAAGTTGAATCCATAAGGAACAACCCTATCACATTTGAATTTTCGGAACTCATCGTGAAGTCAGAGGTCAGGCTTAGCGAGAAAAGTTACAGAAAAATCTTAACAATATCTCAAATCAAAGTTTATTTTGTTGTCTATGGCTAAATGTTCCTCTCTGCAAAAGAACTGGAGTTCAATAGCAAGAGAACTGCTCTGAAACCAATTTCATACAGTATAATGCTAATTGGGTGTTGATTAGTTAAATTAAATGATTGTTGAATATCATTTTATCTACAGAACGATTAAAAACACTTTTTAAGCTCAGCATGTTGTATACCTGGACTTTACAGAGGTGATCTTCAAAACCTTTATAGTTACCACAGAGTTCAAGCAAGATATAAAAATTGTGGCTTTCAGCCAATAAGGATCTCAAGGAACTCTCGGGTGCCAATATGTACCTATTGACGTATATAGATGAACGTCATTTTGGCAAAAGACTTTTTGCCTCACAAAACATATCATACATTATCAATTTACATGTTACATTGGGAGACCTGGGCTCTGAATCCTCATTTGGTACTTTACACCTGACCATGTCCTGAAACTGCACTTTGTCACTGGTTAGACCTGTTATTTGGTCTTGGGTAGGAACATAATCTTTACCATGGAGTAATGAAACAAGGTAGATTTTAAACAAACTGATCAGGGAACATGCTGCAGCCAGGAAATCATACAGTTCAGTAAAAATTAGTGTGATACACTAATCACAAAATTTACCTCTTACTGCGACTCTTGCTTGACATGCTTTCAATGTTGCAACATCAATGCTAAAAAAATAAAATTCATAAGATCAAAATTCTAATTTAGTTTCTTGTCAACAATAGGGTCAGCCTAACAATGTCCTACAATTACTTATAAATAAGTGGAACTACCATTCCCAGACAGTAAAACCAACTCTCAGCCAAAGTAGTCCTCCTTAAACTTGCTTGAAGCATGATTTGCTTCTACAACAACAGTTAATATCTCATTTTCAATCTTAAGACTGTATATATTTAGTGTATATTCAATACCTGCCAGCATTGTATGCATTCATGTTAATTGATAGACTGTGTATGCCATAACTGCTGATGTATGTACCACAGTAATTACATACAAGTACCATATAAAAAAACTTTTCCCCCAACCATATCTGTTTCAATATGTCTTCTACTGTGTTACGCCTTACTTGGTGAGTCAAGCATTTAAGGGGCAAACATTATTTACATAACAAGTACCATTACAAATGACAGTAGGGTCAAATTTAAAAAAACAACACCTAACTTACTAGCTTAACTGATTCTATTTTATATTTTTTCACAACATAGATAGGCTATGGCTTCCTGGCGTTCTGATCAGAGGGTCAAGAGGATCAGGGTTTGATCCCAGAAGGTACATCTGTGATGTCTGGAAGGGCATCCGACTCTATGCTATTGTAAGTCCCAAGAAAGTGGGCACCGTCCAAAACCCATAAAATGGGTAAAGGAAGACATTAAATGGATTAAAAAATACATAACCAGTTAAGGCAAGCTGCAAGGTATTTTCAAATGACTGGACAAATAATATCTTGACTAACACCCTTGCTGGCCCTCTTGTACAAATGACTAAAAAGTTGCCTGTAGGATCATTTATCCTGGTTAGAGATTACCTCCCTTGCATCCTATCTTGCATATCCAAGGGTTAAACTTATACAGATTAAAGCATTGTTAAAATTTCTATTTTTTACTATCAACATACTTGTGTTTACAGAATGGAAACTGTAGCATGTATAACAGGTCTTTGAATTTCAATCATATGCTCCTGAATCAATTGTCACCTTGAATAAATTGACATATTCGACTCTTCTCCCACCATTGCATTTAAAGGAACCATTCACTATCTAATCAACATCTGAAGGCTTAAGTTTATATCACAGTAGTTTATCCTTCAGATTTTTGGCTTGTCTAAAGTGAACAAATTATGTCATTAAACACTTTTTAGTCCTGCCTACTAACTGACAGAGCATCAGAACAAAAAGGTAATATCCAGGCTGGATGGATCTCAAAATTGAGGCAATTCACAGATCTTCATATTGTTTTTGTTTATGTTACAACAGTGCCCTCTCTCTCAGGCCAATCTTAATTCTTTCCATCAGTTTAAAAAAAAAATTTTTTCCTGAATGATTACAACACACCAAATAAAAAAGGCCTGGCCATACTGATACTCCTCCTTGTGTGACTAGAATGACACAAAGCACTGTTTTAATGGAGTTATGCATCTGCAAGCTTTCTATTTAAGTCTAGAATAGCTTCATAGTTCTTCTTAATTATTTTAACATCTAAAAAAGGCAGCATCTTCAGATCATTCAGGTGTAAACTTTATGGAGTGATGGCCTGAAGTCTGACATTCTCTAGTGAGGTCATACATTGTGTGTTTAAAAACTAAATTAAAAAATTCTAAAATCTTCAGTCTCTATTTAAGCAATCCCTACCCATATTTCCAGCTTGCTACAAGAGAGAATTTTAAAAAGTTCCAATGCTTAATTGGCTAAAAACAATAAAATAACAACATCTACACACACATAGGTTATTTTCCTCAAAACAGTGCCATCACAGAAGAAAAGGTAACAGGGACATTGCAAGCAGATCTGAAAAAATTGAGGAGGCCAAATTACATACCAAAACTAATTGCAGTCTAGAGGAAGGTTAGTAAACAGAACATGACACCTAAGGTAACTACAGTGTTTCACTTTTCCTTTTTTACCACTGCTTAGTAGCATTAGGCTTTACCCTATTGCACTGAACACTCCAGCCATGGTATCAATACTTGTTTGTATTTCTATATCTTAAAATGTTTTGATATCATCTTGACAAAATGTGTATCTTTTTTGAGACAGAAATGTATATATGTGATTGGTGGCTACAGGAGTCACTTCATATATGCATTTATATACATATAAACCCAGTCCAAATTATCAACAACACACTCTATTTCCCTTCACAGCATAGTAATGTATACAAGTTACGCATATTACCTGTTCCGCTTGTTGTAATCTTTAAGGACAATGCTTGACCTCTTTTTCTGCAATGCTGACATAAGTGCCAAAACCCTGGCATTTATTGCATTTAAGTTTTTGCTAGCATCCAATGCCTGCTTTAGGTTGCCACATGCAGAAATAAGGCGCATTGCACCTTCTCTCATTTTGATTTGGTCATCTATCCTCCTTTGAATATCATCTTCTGGATCCATTTTGAGAGCCTAGAGAGGAAATTAAAAATGAACATTCTTACATATGTACATATATATATATATATATACAGTTTAACATATTACAAAAGTGCAGTGACTTGGATCACAACAACTGAGTCTTGAAAAACCATGATTTTAGCAAAAATTGGGTGCCTTTAAGTAGCTTCATCCTAACTGCTTCCAGTTCAATAATTATGATACAAATTTAATATCCCTATTTACCTAATGATACCCAAATTGAATATAAAACATATACCCTGAACATATATATAGCAAAACAAAAAATTAGGTTGCTGCTGGTGGTGAAAATTTGGGATCAACTTCTTAGATTGTCGATGTAAGTACTGCACTATCTAGTGCAGGGGTTAAGTCACAGTTTTCAGTGTGGAAGATCCTAGACTCAATCCCTGCCAGTGCTTTTTCATGTTTGTTGTACTGATAAGGCCACAAAGGGTGAAAAACGTCTGTCTGCAAATTGAGTATTTAAATATATTAGCCTACGCTAGATTAAGAAGTTTGACAGTACCATAACTGTTGCTTTGTGCTATGCTCACTGTATGTGTGCTGTTTGAAAACTCTGGCATGGTACAATATGAACTCTATAAATGGCCTACAATTCTGTCTCATCAGTATGATCTGCACTAATAAGCCCACAATCTGTGAAGCAGCTATGTCTGCATATTGAGTATAATTATATTTACACACACACACATATATATTATTTATAAAAACAATAACAAAACACTGAAAGGAAATTTGCATGACAGAATGCTATAATTCTAAGACTACTCAACTTGGTTGCATTGAATTAAAACTACGCTTAAACCAAGAGTGTCAGCAGTCAAATGATAAGTACTACAACTAATAAGCAAATGCATACATATTACAACAAATCTGTGAAGGCCACAAATGGTATAGCTCAGTTGCCTGAAGCAGCTTTGCTAATGGATAGGATCTGAACCAAAACTTGAAATCTCTGGTAAGAATACAAATAGATGTATCAAACAAGTCGTGCTTGAAAGTCTTTCTTTTTGTGGTGACTAATGTGGCCTGTAAATGATTGAGAATGGCAAAGCTTTCAGTTTTCACCATATTTTGCATATATTTGAAATCTACACAGAAACTACTGATATTACAAGCAGAAAATGGTTAGAATTACCTTACAGAGAACTAGCAAATTTTGTAAACTTCTGCAAGGTTTTTTCCTGCATGTTTCTCCTAGCTATCCCCACTCAAACACTACAACAATACATCAAATCTGGAGTCAATAGTTACGCATTGACATGTTCCCACTCAATCTTTGCCTTTTCACATCAGAATCTTTCTATAATGCTGGTCTGTTGAATGTAGTTGGAATGGGTTCACACCCTGTGAAATATCCATAAAGCACTTCCTTTCTGTTGGAAAGCAGCTCAGGGCAGCATATAATTGAAAAGCCTAGTCAGTCATATCAAATAAGTATTGGTGCCTTACTTTAAAAACCCAGCTACATACCCTAACACCAGACCCTCCAAGAGTAGTGCCTAACTGACATCATATTCACACACACCTTAGTAATATAACATCACCAAACACCAAAGAATTGAGCAGTACCTCAAAGAGTGGTAATTTCATTGCCAGTGGCAGCTTAAAGATTTTGGTAACCAACTATGTTTGGGATAGTCTCCTCAATACCTGCATGAGTATCTATTATTTTTGCACCCTCAGTAGAAACCCCTAGTGCATAATAGTCAATATACATACATTGTGTCTAGAGAGGTACTAGGCAGCACTGATAGTAAGAGATCATATTCAATGTATTCCCTGCAATGAATAAAGATTGCCACTGAAACCATCACACAGAGATAAACAACTATTCTACACTGCTTTCAACAGGATTGTTTGATCACAATTTTATCACCCCATGGAAAATAAAAAAATATGTAGAAGCACTTCTTGTGAAAAACAAAGGGTGGGATGCCAATGTAAAAGTATAGGATGAGAAGATTGAAAAGTAAGATAAAGAACCTAAGGTTGATGAATTCAAAGATACCAACAATTTTAACTTGAAAGAGAAATTAACTGATTCCCAAATTTCTGGCTTATTTATCTACATGATCATTCCAACCTTTGACCCTGACCCTCAGATTCCATAGCTTGTTTTATAAAATATAGATCAGGTGTAAATTTCTCAGAATATAGTGAGCTCCCTTAATAGGGGAAATACTACCTTTAAACCTATTAGAATATACTTCCTTATCTAATCGGATTAAGTCAGTGGTATGACTTGTTATGGTTAGAAGTTGAGTAAGTGAATGGTTCATACAAATGCATACATAATTCAGTTTAGTCAAAGTTTAAGGTTGAATAGCAGGTGCTGATTTGAAGGGAAAACAAAGTAACATCAATTTCAAAATTATAATCTCTCTCAAAATAATTGATATACAAATGCAAAACGAAGTTTGAGATTTTAAGAGGTAATAAAAGCGCTAACCTTTCTCTATCAAGCCAGTTATACTTTTTCATTAAATGTGATTCACTACCAATGTAAGTAAGACCTTGTCCCGCATACTGGATACTGAAAGAAAAGCTCGTCTTTATTATGCCTAATAACGTCTTGGCAACCAGTTAAATAAATTCCTTACCAAGACGAATGAATCATCAAGAAAACTGCTTTTTGCCAAAAAATTAGGAAATTGTCACTGATTCGATCATTAGTTATTGAAAAAGCACTACGAAAATTTTTGTGGGTGTTTAGCTGTTTGGTTTGAGATTGCTCTCTTGAGAATGTTCGTAATAAACGTATTCAAGTTTTCTACCAAATAAGTGCATATGTAACTGCATCATTAACCATTCAATTATCACTTCATATTAACGGTGATAATGAGTATTCCCTGATGGTGCACCTGATATCAAATTTCTAGCAATGTGCACAACATGTAAACAGAGGTGGCTCACGGACGACTGTAGTCTCTTTAAAAGTGCTGTGTCGACGTCGTTCTTCAATTCTTTGAAAATTCCTACAGTGATTTTCGCAGGAAGCAACTAATAGCACACAAAGTACACGTGTCGATCAATCTATACGCGTATATGTTCACTGTCACGCTTGTTTTCCAACTGAAAGTAACGCCTCACAACGACACAACCGACATTGACTCAAGTTTGAACTCCCTACTCTGAGCAGTATCCAGCTGTATACACAATACATCCTGAAACTCAAGTTCAAAAATGTCAGTAGCGTTACCCCTTCATGACAAGATTCACAATCGCTAATCAGGAGTTTAATAACATAAGAACTTGATTCTTAGCTGACCTGATAATGATGTTATAGAATTTTGGACGTGGTGTGTACCACATACAGCATGTTAGGGTAACTTACTCTTCGCCAAACAACCTACAATCGTGATTTCTATTTCATCCAATGCCCCCCTCCCTTCCTGCTACAGAAAGATTTCTGGTGTGGATGATTACTCGCCATCTTTCCCTCTTTGTTTCTTCTTGGTTTAGGTACCCTGCATTAAAGTGTAGCAGGAGTGTCTGGAATACCGAGTAAAACTCACCTAACTATCGCCAATTCAGTATCTCTTATAGGTTGGGTGCTAAAATACAGCGCTAGAACAAATCATCCCGAATGCGGATAATTTATAAAGATGTAGAATCCCTTTTATGACCAAGAGTTCCATCACCTCAGGCAAGCATTGATCCCGAACGCGCACTAGTGAAAGGTCAATCGAGAATCGATTCCTCACCGTCTCTTAAGGTTCTCATGGTATAGCTAATTATTTTGGAATTTTGCGATGGTCTTAACGTAGCGTGTGAAACCAAGCAATCCGTTCCAGCTGAAGTTAAACAAGTTGACTGAAACTCGACAGGAACTAAGTGACTCATTTCAGTGCAAGTTTTTTATTTTCCTATCACACTAGGAAAATACGACGAGACTTCAAACCAACAAAATCAAATCTATCTGCTCACTTCACAAAACTGAGGGAAGCGAATATCGAGGTTTCATAATAGCACATACCTCAAAGAAACCCGAGGTTGAAAGTCGATGCTCATGTCAAACGATACGAAAACTGATCAGGCTCTGCAGCTACGTCACTACAACACAACAGTAGCCATTTCATGTAGTTTTAAAACTGCTATCGTGTGCCGGTACTCTTAAATACAAACACAAAAATCAGAACCTCAGAAAACTGTTACGGGCTGTGGGTACTTCGACTGACCAGGCGCTAGAAGTCCCTTCTATCAAGCATTTTAGTTCTTTAAAATGAACTCCACAATACAGACAGAAAACTTTTAACTGTCAGAAAATGTAAGCATTCATTTATTACCTTAGCACGTTCTGGATGGAAGACATCCTGAGCTTGGTCTCTATCTGCCATCTTTCTCTTACGGAAGCTTCTCAATCGCACACTGCTTCTAAACCCGAGTCCGTCTCCACTTGTTATCTCTCTGTTTTCTTCGTCGCTATTCTTCCCTTTTCGTCCAATGAAACTTTGACCGCGAGTTTTGATTTTCCTTTTTAATGTCGCGCTCCGAGTGTTAACACATGTGGCCTCATTGGCGATTTCAGGTCCATCAGCATTATGTGGCTCACCTTGTCGCTTTGATATCTTCCCGTGAAACGAGTAACTCCGCTTGGTGAGTGGCATAATTTCAGTAATAAATCAGATCTATCTGCTTCCTTCCCGCATGAACCAAAGTATCCGTTAAGCTGAAGGCTGTGTAGAGGGGGAAATATATTTTACCCGCCACTATTTGAATCTGACACGCATCAGATATCTTAAACAGAAATCAGTCGGATCTTGTGTTCCATAAGGTCAGCTGTGGTTATATTTCAATGCTGGTAAAAGAAAGAAGGTATTAACGTTTGTACTGACTTGAATTACTATAAATATCAATTAAGATAAGCATATGATGGAGACTGGGGCTTTCAAACATATTCGAGGACTACATCCCAGGGCCCCTTCTACTGGGGGTGTCTTTTGCTCACCGATCTCGAGTAATTACCGATGCAGTAACCTTGTAAGAGGTGTACTGCAGTAAAGCCTGGACGATATATCACATTTTCTAGAATTTTACAGAGATACAGAGACGATAAAATGATGAGACACTACTGCAACTGATTTGTTCTTATTGCATTCCATTTCAGTATTTTACTTTAATTGGATGGGTGTACATTCGGGAGGGGGGTGTCCCGCACTTTTCAGGATAAGGGAACAACAGCTGCTTTATCCCCCACTTTTGAACCCAGAAATGTCAAATTCTCCACGTTCAATCCTTTTGTCCCCCCCACCCCACCCCCCCCATACACACATTCTTACCACGATCTGCGCCAATGATTTATTGACACTTCTAGAAGGGACCATTTTGAATTTTTTTAAAACCGTTTTAATGTTATCCCTACCATTCTCTTAGGGTGCATGTCTCTTAGGATTTTTATAAATGTCTTTTTGATATAATATTTAATACATTTTTGAAAAACAAATTTATTTCTTATCCTCATTGAATTTAACAAGAATTATTTGCATTGTTTTCTTTTTGGTAGCAATAAAGAATAAATATTGCTTTGCAAGCACCTCAAAATCAGAGATGTGACTAAACTCAGCATTGTTGCTAAAGTTATCAACGTACAGCAAGTGAAGGCAATTTTCTCCCTCTATCTCGAATTCCTTATAGTAAATAGCTTTTTGACGACCTAGACATAACCAGTCCGAGGTCAGGAGGGACAGAAAAGCACCGAAGTAAATCGAGGATTTATGCCTGGCTTTGAGTAATAAAGCTCTCCTTTACGTTAGGATTCCACTCTCAGTACCTTCAGTTCATCGAGCCGACTTATGCCTCTGAATACTACCACTGGAGCGAGACACTTAAACAACATAATCTTTTCAAATCTGTACAAGGAAGATGGATGGTATAGTAATATAGGCAATTTCAAGGGAGGTCAGAAAGAAAAAGTAAGAAAAGTCAGCTACTTTTTGGAAAATGACTAAAGCGTTTGGGAAAACTTTGCATCAAGAGGACTACCGTAAATAACCGATTAAGCACTCATGACTCAATGAAGCGCCCATGCTCCAATAGGTACTCAGTTTGGGAGACGTATTTCTCAAAATGGCGCAAATCTTAATAAGCTCCCCGTACATAGAGGTCGACGAAGACATATCGATTGATTGATTGATTGATTGATGTTTCAATCTAAGCTACTGTACGTTTAAGGACTTTTTTGTTTACAAAATAGTTCTCAAAGATTCTTGACAGTTAATACTTCTAGATAATGATGCAGAGGACGATGAAGACATATCGATTGATTGATTGATTGATGTTTCAACCTAAGCTACTGTATGTTTAAGGAATTTTTGTTTACAAAACTCCTGATTTTAAGTAAACGCCCAGGGTACTTAATTGGTAATTTACGTAAAGTTTTTATTAAGCGTTACATACATTATGCTAAAAGCCTTATAGAAACCGCTATTTGGTAGGTTTGTCTATTTCACTTCGAGGGCCTACCTATTTGCATTGAGAAGCAAGGGGAAGTAGACGTTCTCAGGGTACTTGCCTTTGTCGTCCGCACAAAAACACAGGCAGTAAAATCCTTTTTTTATTTTTTGGGGTGGCATACTCGATTTCGAGCGTAGCCTATTACCCGGCCAGAGTGAGCATTTTTATTATTTAGCATTATTTTAAAAACGCGTTTTATTTGAAGCATAGCTTGGTCATCGGCGACCTTCCTTCGATGCGGAAGTGCTGCTTTTCTTTTCCATACAAACAAAAATAAATCATATACCCTCAAAACTTCCAATACGAATTACCGGCATTTCAAATCCATGGTGGTAAAAATGCAAGATTTAATGGAAAAGTTACTTTTTATAGTTAACAAATTTCATAATAAGTTCTTTACGCAAATGATAATGAAAATATAACTTTCAGCAGAATTGACGGAATTAGAAATCCCACCATAATATGAGTGAGTTCGTCTATCGCGAAGTCTACTGTATCATAATTAGTTGGCATTGGCGTTGACCTAATTGTTTGTCAATAATTTGAGAGTACGAGAGAGGGCGAAACGTGTTCCTTCGTTTTCATTTAGATCCTGGGGTGGCGCTTAGATGGTGCATATTTGTTTAGTTAATTTGAACCTTCGGTGCTCAGAAATGGGGTGCTTGTACAAGGCATGTATCTAGATAGTTGTAATACAGATACAAGTGTTTGTGGTTTAGCCAAGTATAGATCACTCCTTCAACAACTGCATTCATTTGCGAGCCCTCCACTAGGGCAACCGCCCACAGGGAAGTCATAGCACCTACTTCAGAACAATGTGTACTTCCACTGGCACTCGCTATTTGATTTTTGAATTCTATTATATTTCACTGCTTATTCTGACCACCAGCATTTGCCTTTTCTCTTGTTTGCTGCCAATGCTCATGAGTCATTTAACCTTGAACAATAGCTGAATGCCAATGTTCGGCCACAGAGCGAGAAAACCAACAGTGACTCAATCTGAAGTGAAAGGCAGATGTCGTGCTGGCAAATCTAGTGCTAACTTAGCTATAAAATTTCGCTCTTCTTGTCTGAGAAAAGAGCTCACTTACGTTGTGACCAGAGCACGTGGTAGAAAGAGCGTGTTTTAGAAAGACAGAAAGCTGAGATCTAGTAACGCTTTTCAACTGCACAGAGATGTTTTGTTTATGTGGTTTTTAACATCTATAAAGACATAAACATCTGCTGACATCATAATAATGACGTAGATAGCGTACAATGAATTCTACATTTCAAAGAAGTGAAAACGTCTCTTTAATAGCCGATAAGCAGCTTGAGGCATCAGTGCAAAGGCAAATGATGTCAGCTTGTGGCTAACCTGATAAACTGCAAAAGTACTAATACTTGCCTCAGTATTAAAATTGTTTATGAGGCTGCCTATAACAAGCAGAACGTAATGCTCAGATTCGCATCATTTTTACAAAGATGTTATTGATTGAAAAGAAGGAGGGGGTGCAGAACCCCTAGAGACCTATCTAAAACGTCTTCTGGGTTCTGTTCTAGGCAGTCCTGATCTTAGAGGATTGTCCACCAAATTTCCAAATATAATTGTTTTCTTTTATTATATTTGCATTGATACGTAAACATCTATTGTTCTAATATGTTAAACAAAGGTAATCGAAGTCTACACAAAAGTTGCCATTGAAAGCCCAGTCAAAAATCCAATTCTGATAGGAATTATCAAAAAGCCAGGAAATTTAATGTAAATGTAATTATTTAAAGAAATGGTATTTATCATTAGTCCTACTATATGAAACCAACATGGTAAAGAGGGTCCATCAAAAGCCAGTGGAAATGAACATATAGATCTCCTTCGTACAGCACCATCATCTCATGTACCGTTGGTATCTAGTTATGCAAGGAACCTAAAAAGGTCTTTTCCACCAGCCAACAGGGTTCCTTTGTAGTGCAAAAATCTATTGTATTGCAGGCCTATAGCATCATTTTCTTTGTTTGATCAATACCAAAGAGAGTTGTATGACGTTCTGACAAGGATTTTGTAGTAATTGTTCCAGAGACAGTGCAAGCCAACGTTAGAGGGAGGATAAGTAAGATCCCATGCCGCTGAAAGTCGAGCATGTTGCCACGGTGCTAGTTCCTTACATCTTCCCGTACTCAGGCTGTCTATTAACGCAACTCACACGTTTCATAGATGCACATGTGATGTGGGCATGAGCAACTTGTGATTTGCATGTGAGTTACAAAGCCAACGATCTCAAAAGTCTGCTATACGTAAGATTTGTTCAATAAATTCTACGGAAAATAATATCTTACCCCACACATATCAAAGCCAAGAACAGCTGCCGCCGCAAGTCTCAAAACATTTTACACGGAGAAAAGAATGTGTTATTTGGTCCCGCAGCTATTGGTGGTTTACAGATTGGTCACAATACGGACGTCAGAACTCACATATTCTTACTGCACGACATTGAGAAACATTGTTCCTTCAAATATCTTATCAAAGATTAGGTTCGAAGTATTAGTTGAGACCGTTACTATTCTTCGATCTTAATCAGGGTATCGTCAGGATTGTTAAGATCGCGTTGCAAGGAGGAATTGAAAGTTATATGGCTTGCACAATCGCTTTGTTCCCTATTACTCACCTTTACAAAATCACATTCTAAGCTCTGATCTCAGAGCCAAGGAATTTTTACTAAAATGCCCTTTCATATTTTCTTTTTGTTAAATCATAGCACCGACAGTTTTTTTATATTTGTCTATTTTGGTATTTTGCAATACCACAATATTTGCAAAATTTCATAAGTCGGTATATATATCGATGTCTTATAAAATTTGCGAATGTGTTCCTTGATTTATCAGCGATGAAGATAATGAAAAAGCTATAAATAACCAGTGTACTTAGTACAAACATGGGTACATACCCGAGTTACAGGAGTAGGCTGATAATATTTCATATTCAAGGATTGTTGGCAATATGAGACACACAAAGACGAATTTTATCACAAACGCGATGTTATGTCAATATGAAATTTCTACATGCAAATGACTGTAAGTGATCATAATGAACGTTACTATGGTAACAATCCCACCCAAAACAGGGTTTACCTTCCGAGGGACCTATTGCTTTCTTGCATCTTTCGATAAAGGCTACGAGAATATCTCGTAAAGAATTGCTGGAAAGAAAATTCTAAAAAGTTTAAAGGTACGTCCGCTTGGGCAAAATCTGAATGCTTGCCCAACTAATAAACTTAACAGGTTTTTTATCACGTATGGTATGTACTAACGGAATTGTTTAAAAGCCATGGGTGCCCGCAGGTAGGGGCAAGGAGGTCACGTGATCCCGCTGGTTTTCAGAGATTGGGTGTAGGTTTTAAAAATTTCAGTGTCAGGAAAGTAGTTGAAAAGTAACGATTTTCAGTTGTCATTGAATTATATGTTAATCAGTCATCCACTTCTCTACAATCTTGCTTTCACGAGAAATCACTTTGACCTGATTCCCAAATTCGCTTTGTCTCTCCTAGAAGGAAACAGTTTTAATTTAGTGTTTTCAAATAGAAAATAGTTTCATTTATTATTTGCCTTGTAGTTAATCCACGATACTCCACTATCCTTAAGCCAATTACGAAAATGTTGCAAAGCTCCCAACTCGATTTAATGAATGCTCAGACGAAAGTAAAATACCTTATCGTGAGTCACAGAAGCTAGGCAGAAGCGTACTTTTCAAGTGATTTACAAGGGCGTCCATCTTAACTAGTCCATAGCATTGGTACACCCATTGCGACTCCAAGAATTTGCAAGTGACTGGTACACCAAACTAGTCAAAATGACATGAAACCTGATGCGCATAATTACTCTCGAGTGTCCCTCTTTACGTCTTACTTAGATTCTCTGATTTCTTCACTAAGCACGTGTTCTCTACCGAATATACTGAGCAGCTCGCCCTATTTGATTTACACCAAAGCATAAGCAAAAACGTAATCGTGAGAGTTTCGAAACGGGGCTATGTAAAAGCAACATACTTTTAACAGGAACAATTTTGATAACGAGGTTTCTACATGGTATAATCTTTGAAGAACTAAAAAGTCACCGAAGTTGAGAGTTCGCAATATTTCAACCTTCTTCCGTATTGTGACTTCTTTCCTGCTACTCTCTCTCTTCGAATGCCATATCTATTCAAAGACGTCGGCGATCATGGATTTCCATGCATCTCGTTCTCTCGCCATCTGTATC